>CEMH01203448.1:9204-38718 GCA_001179725.1 Macrocystidia cucumis | reverse complement strand
GCCTTGCCTATACATACTTTATGCCATCATCCAAAGGTAACTGGTGACCGGTGGCCAGTGACCGTCCCCCTGTATGAACAAAGAGTCGTAATCGAACAAGGTTCTTTCAGTCATTGATCGATGGTGCCTTTGGAACGTGTTTTTCTTATTCTTCGCAAACTCTCTGCGGATGGAATGTCGGGACGCTTGCTGCTTGACGCCCTGTATTTGCCAGGCTAGCAGGCTGGCAGCCCCAGAACGGATGATTTTTCTTTCCAAGTGGGCATTCAGTCCCCTGCGCCAAATGACACCCCTTATAGGTTTCCTGCTGTTGAATTGGGTATTCAATGTGTTCAATGTCTAAAGAACGTGATAACCCTCGTTGTTTAAAGCAAGGTTGAGGGTCGAGCCTACCCCACCATCAGCTGCCTACAAAGTGGGGGGGAGGGGGAGGGCAGAACGTACATCTCGTACACAACTCAACACAATCTGCGATGCGATCGCATTTTTCTCGGCGATAAGAAGTGGGGTTACTGGAAGAAGGGTGCCAAAAGCCGTTATGCATAAAAAAGCTTAACGGGTGAAGCTGATTCTTCTATCACACCGCTGTCGGGCGAACTTTCTCCATCTACCGCTCTCCAGCTTCTCCCAGAATGCTGGCTGTCATTGAAGGAGGACGTATAGCTCTCTCCACGACTCTGTAGACAGGTGAATCTAGTCCGGGGGTACAGGCGGCGGTGTTATGGTTTGGACGCTAGGCTGCACATTAGAAAGCCGGCGGTCCTGTTGAGATACTCGTGGACGACGTCGAAAATAATCGCCGACTACCTACCTGGTGGCGCCTGAAGGGTGCCGACCTGGTGTAAACTTTGAGCCAATTTTTTTTGGGGGGCTGATTCGCATGAAGGGGGTGATTGCGAAAAAGGGATATCGACCACGCGTTGCAGTTTACGACACCATAAAGGGAGTCGACGAACTGGGAAATGTCATATCAAGTGAAATATATAATTGATTGCGGTTGACGGTTGACGAGACATAAAGGACGACTGTAAAATGGGAAATCCTACATATAACGGGTACAATTTTTGACAGATATATGACGTGAATGCTGACCGAACCGGCCGCAGGGTGATAGCGGCACGCGACGATCGCAGAAGTTCCTAAGACAGCAGATCAACAAGAATAGTCACGATACCAAGTACTGTAGAGGTCTCCATGAGCTATCGATCCAACGGGGATGGACGGGGAAGAGTGTTGTCACCTATTTCAATGCCGATAAGCGCAATGACGATCTGTTCTAATCGTTCTGCGTGGCGACTTGAAACAGATTCTTTCAAGAGCTGAAGCATGTCTTGAAGTACCTAATCCATCGTGACGAATTGAGAATGAACGGCCCGAGGGAATCATCGTTGACAAACCTCCACACGCGTGTTTAACAGATTGATTCGTTGGGGTATCTCTAGATAACTCCGCGCAGCGTCATAGAGGGGCTGAAGGTCTGGAAAACTCTAAACGTATTCTCAGGCAGTCAGCGAATTGTATTCAGTCGTGGAGAGCACCCACCCAAAACACCTCCTATAATCGGGCGAAAGGAGATAATCCATCAGCTTAAAATTTGAATGTTGGTAGGCAGGCATGCCATACCGGCGAATCCAGGACAGAGCCGACCGAGTTTATGTTTGTTCGCAATAGAAAGAGATGCCCCATTTTTTGCATGATTTCTAGAATGTACATGTGAGAAGAAATATGACTTCAATGACATTTAGAAAAAATGATGCCTACCTTTATGGGGCATACCGATCTTTCCTGTCTCACTGATGACCTCGGGAATATCCTTCGTTTCTTCTATCGTTGATGAAATCAGATCCTCAAACTGCGTGTGATTTTAGCGAGGGCGAAAGGAGTCAAAAGTGGGGATATCTCACCAGAGATATTTTCACAGATTGTGAGAGCGCGTGGGACAAGGAAAGCTTGGTCCTAGAGTCCCCGACTCAGTTCTATTCGGTCGAATAGCTCGTCTGGGGACTCACATATAACTCGATCCCGTACGTAGCGTTATCACATCATTGTATATTCTAGTTCAAAGTCAGTGATTGGCAGGCGGAGAGGAGGTGGCTCAGTTTACCGACTATAGCTGGCATAGTAGTAATTCAGGTCTTCCATCTCCACATCTTCGTGAGCTAAGTGGGAATGAGGTCCAGGGAAAACCAATTATAGTGTTGGAATTGATTACCTAGTTTCTCAATTTCGAACCGTTTTCTGGCGCATGTCCCAAATAAGTGGTCAAAGTTCGCATGTCGATGGAAGAAAAGGCGTACAGCGAAGATAAGAACCGCTTTTCCTGGGGTTCTGTCATTCCCCAAATAACCACAGTCCCATAGGCAAACAAGAAGATCTCAGCCTCAGTCGCCGTCGTATCGAACTTGCTTTTTTTCTTTGGCTTCGATTCCTCTTCATCTTCGTCTTCGCGCAGTTCCGGAATGCCCAGCAAATCTCCCGTGGGGCCGTGAGGTAAAATTTTGGATGGACTTGAATTGGCAGGTGGATCATAGCTGTACGGCGTGTATATCACTTCGTCAATCAATTTGGGGTTAGTATGATAGGCGTTTTTCCGGGCGTTGAAGAACTTCATAAGATCGTCCATACGATAAGACCTACCGTCACCGTTTAAGTGCTACGGCCCAAGGGTTCAAGCGGAACTTACCCTGCTGTTGCGTAGGCAGTCACCCGCGGAAGGGATTTTGCTTTCTTTTTGGTGAGTCTGAGAGCATCCCTACGCGCTGTCCCGTCAGGAATCAAAGAGATTTGGTTGTACACCTGGCAGAAGTTCATGTCACTCCACTACATCCAAGCCACAAAGCGCGCTTACCTCAATGTCGTCCTGTTCTTCGTCATCATTCTCGTCATCCCCTTCGTCACTATCCCCCGCCGTTCCAACTCCCTCCTCCGCGCTGTCTCTGGGTGGTCCGACACGCTTGCCCTTTTGGTTGACAATAATGTCTGGTATTTCTGGTTGCTCAGGAAGTACTTTGAGCTTCCCAGCAACCTTTGTGGAGCGGTTTGCTCCCCTAGCTTTAGGCTCAGGCGCGGCGGGTTGCTGAGATTTTGATGTAGGTAATTCTGGCATGTGGTCTGTGGATTAGTTTCAATGAATTGAGAACTGTTTTGTCGGGCGAACAAATGACGATCGTAAGTCTTTGGGACCTGAAGCTGACGTAAACAATGTGACCAATAATGGTTTTTCTTAAGTCGCCGATCCGATAATCATTCTCTCTCGATGCAATCTTTCCAACCGTCAAACGTCAAACTGTATGTTTATGTGAAGATAACGCGGCCTATTGACATTTGCCAGCTTTCTGCACTTTCTGTCGCTTTGTGAGGTAACGATCCATGCTTCCTGCCCCTGTTTTCGACCCAGAACCACCGGCGGCAACACTTTTATCCCCACTTTTATCCCCTTGCTTTCGTTTCTTGTTGTTCTTGTCATCGTCACGTTCGGACAAAGCTTCTTTGAAAGCCTCGTGAAGTATGTCTCCGGCGGCTCCGTTTAAAACCTCCTTGTCATCTCCGTGAAACTTTTTTCCGAAGGCTATCTTCATCCGCAATTGGCATCGCTCCTTTTCAACCGCTTCATCCAACATTGGATGAGGATAGTCTTTCCCAATAATACATCCAGCCTCCTTCTGGATGGATAAGCTAGCGAGATGAGGGCTGTAGATGTACTGCGATCTATCAGTATACATGTTCCCGTGACAGTCGCTAACGGCACAACAAACTTTATCCGGGAACTTCGCGAGTTCTGGGCAGAATTTTCGGACAAATTTACCCTGTTTATCGTATTTCATCGGAAACGACTTGAGACCGTATACACGATCTGTTAAACTCTGATGAGTGGCGAGGCCGTTGCCATGTTGGGCAGCAACCCACAGTACATGTTATAGAACGCCGACGCAGATAGCCCTGGCAGGGCACCACACCAATGAGTCATCGCCGAATGGCTGCATCAAAGCAGACTCACACATCCAATTGCCCGGATTGGAACATGGGTCCCAGTCCAGCAAATAATCTAAATTACGTGGTCAGTCAGGATGGGGATGCTCACGAGTGCAGCGGTTTGTTGATGGATCACCGTCAAACACCTCTGCGCCACGCTCCCAGGAGATGTAGCACTGTCCACGGGTAAGAAAACACTGGCAAAGTGCGAAATTAATTTCAAACGGCCGAGAGAAGCGAGCGATGTTGAAGGCTGACTGACAGCAACAGAATGTCTGGCAAGATGATGGATCCATCCTTCCTGCCGCAGTTGTCGCATAATGGCATCAATCCACGGGAACCCAGTCCGTCCTTCTTTCTAGATGGAGAGACACACGTGTTAGAACCTCTTGCGACATGCGACAACGTGGTCAAGCCATCTAACCCAGGCAAGAAACCATTCTTCAGCGGTGCTATCCCCAGCTGGACGCGGCAGAACCTTGGTCCCATCGGGGTGATACTCGTTCTATCATCAATATCAATCAAGGTATCCGTACTTGAAAAGGGATTAATTCAGGTGAAAAAAATCAACGCACTTGTAAATGCCAATCAATAAAACTATAACGAGACGTCAGGGCGCTGGCAACAGCTGCGATGGGAACCTACCGTGATACAGAATTCCCATGGATCTGACCAAAAGTTTGGCCTTGGGCGCATTCTGCCGCATAGTACATCTCTCGAAAGAAAAGCTGGCCTTCAAAGTTTTCGGGTTCTATGGTTTCTCCACAATCAAGGGTTGCGGGAGCAGACGTCGTTTTGGGTACATACCTTGCGTTACGGACTTCCCCCGCGTGGGTTTCTTGTAAGCCTCGATTTCATCCCGTACACGCCAATATAGTTCATTGATACCCAAGCACCCAAATTTGAGGTAAGGGGACAGTAAACTAGTTGAAGGGGGATCAAACGCGGCAGGGCTAGTTTTTGGCTTGGAAAAGCTCGCGAGAGCTTCTTGATTGGAACAGAACCTATCAAGGCGGCGCAACGCTTCTGATTCCCCTCCTCGAATAGAAGTGGTAGCAGGAGGAAGTCCGAGTTCTTCGAGAGAGGGCACAGAGAAATCGCCGGTTGGTCCAGAAAATTCATCTGATATGCATGTCAGCCCTAGTATCCATTTGAAGAAGGGTTCAGAAGCACCAAAACAGGTGACTTGGCTGACTCTGTCCTCGGAATTCAAATCGAAGACATCACTGGAGGGGGAAATCCCTGACACCACCTTTCTAGATATCGCCGTGTCCCCTGGCGAGGGAATTGTTTTGGGAACAGGAAGTGGACGGAGAGGTGATGGAAGTGTTTTGACTGCCTGAGAGAAGAAAATTTAGTAAGGTGTGGTGTGAGTAAAGGTACAATTAATAACGCAGACTCACCGCGTGCCACGAAGAAAGTGACACCGTTGCCTTACCACCAGCGGATTTCACAACTTCCTCGGGGTCGTAAAGCGTATGGCCAAGCACTGAAAGGACGTGGACGCCCGCTTCAGCTGCCAAACCTACCACTGTTCGATCACGGGAGGCGGCATAGCCTGCTGTGTCCTTTTCATAGACGAGGTGGGAGATTTTCCACTCTTTGAACAGTACGGGTAGAACCTTCACTGGCGAACCGCGGACCACAAGTAATTTTGATTCGGGATTGAGCGCGGTTAGGGACCCAGACAAGTCTCGCATGCTCTCCAAGAGAAAATTGAAGCTGCATGGGGGGTCATGGGAAGCAGACAGGGGTAAGCAACTGACAGGGTCGATAGCTGTTCATCCCCACCGATTTATGCCCACCTTGTGAGCATAAACATATTCTGGATCCCACGTCCAAATCTGGTACGAAGAATTTCAGTGGTGGAAAACAAGTGGAATGGGGACTTGCTTACAGGATAGAGGACATCAGGCTCAAGGTTGAGGGCCGCGTGCAGAGCGGGGGAAGAGTGCAGCCGTAAATCAGTCCTGAACCAGTAGAGAACACGGATAGCTTCCTTCATTACGGCGTCACGGTAGGTCAACGACAGCAGCAAGTAGTTGAAAACCAAGCGAGGCGGATGACATCTCCTCCTAAGCACTCTAGAACGAAACAAATAGAGTCAGAAATGACATTGCATCTTAGACACCAAGCTCAATCGACCCAGGATCGGCCGCTGGAAGGGTGAGCAGTGTAGGCCCACGTGATCTTATTCTTGTCGTGCGGAAGCGTGTGGAATGCAGCGCCACAACGCGCGGCGGAGGTGGGTGAATACACAGCACACGACTCGATTTGGGACGTACAGAACCAGATGCGAGGTATCATGTCCGAAACACATGAAGGGATAAAATGGATGTAGTAAAACTATTATCAATGCTACATTTCAATGTGAGTACCTAACATCGAACAAATTGAAACGCTGAAATCACTCCCCAATCCGTTTATGGGTTCCTCCACTTGAAACGTCCGAAGGTGGTTCGACCGAGTCTCTAACCCGCGACGGCACCAGGCGTCAATAGGATCAAATTACTCCAGCCGCTCCCGGGGAGGCTAAGATCGCGGAGCAGAAACGTTGACGGATCCCGAGGAACCGACACTCCTGGAATGGAATCGACGGAGAAGTTGCTCATCGGCCGGGTCTCTCCGGGGGCAGGATATTCGTTCGAGATACTCTAATGGGACCAGCTGGCCTGGACTGCTATGGGATTGGGGCGAAGGATATGGGGGGAAGCGGATGGCCTGGTTTGGCGATACTGGTGAGATCGACCCGCCCTGTGGGTGGTGTGCTCTCGCTGACGGGGTCACTTCATAAAAGTGGGATCGCGAAGGAGAGGGGAGGGCATGGCCATGGGGAGGAGTTGATTCAAGGTGGCTATCAGCTGCTTGAGAAGAGCTTGAAACCGACATGCTGCGGCCATCGCGGCGAGGCTTTCCTGCACGCGCGCTCCTAAAGAGACCTTCTGGCACAGGAACATCTCCGACCCCTCGGATAACGTCAACAGTGTCCAGGTCGTCCAGCTTTTTTTGGCTGAAATACGCCGCTACGAATGGTTATTAGAAAAATTCCATGAGGTTAACCGACCATTTCACATACTTAGGTGCCATTTTCTAACTATGCCTTGCAGCCGGTCTTCGCCCAAGGAAACGTGAACGCTGTACGTTTGTTTGATAAGACGCTCTGGTTCTGGAATTTCCTGTGCACTTGATGAAGCATAAACTCTGCTTGACATTCGCTCCCGTCTCCTTACACGATGTGAAATGAGCTCCAGGCTTGTCGCAAATGAAGGGGGGGAATGCCAAACCTACCGCATCATCTGGGCCCAAGGTGTTACAGGGTTAACGGCGTCATCGGCCGCATCGGAATCTTTTTGGTGATAAAAGAGAAACTCCTGCCGCTCGCCGGTAAAGCCATCAACAATACTAGAGACGTTGAATCACGTACGTCTCGAACCCCTAGTATGAAGGTTAGCAGCTGATCGATGAAGCTGTGGCAGTGGTTACGTACGACTTGGTCCCCATCCCATCCCATCAGTCCTAGTGAGTGGCACATGAACACATAGACTTGCGCCACTGTGACAAGCCCCGAAAGTTAAAACGCACCATCTTTCCATGCCAAGTCCGGTCGGTTCAGTATTGGCTCCACGCTCTTCCCTGGAAAATAATATTAATATTAACTTTCATTGAAATTTCGAACGTGCGGGGGCGAGAGGACCCTCACCAAACATAGACATTCCCGGGAACGATGGCTCGTCGTTCTTCAGCGTCGAGACGACGAGTGATAAGGCGCAGTCGATTGGTGGCGACGCCATAAAATACTTGAAGGGCGTCTCGTGTTGATCGAATGCGAACGTTTTGTAATGTTGGCTGTTGCATGGTAACTGAGGGATCAGCCTGGTGGGGGAGAGCCAGAAGAGAGGTGGTAAAGGGGGAAACAGTGTGGAGAGGCCACCCTAAATACTGTGATCAGGTAACAAACGAAGGTAATCCAAGGGAGGAGCAGGGACGACCGAGGAACGAATTTGCCAATCCGAGATTTATTTTTTGAGTTCGCATTGACTTATCCACATGTAAAGGTTTTTCGAAGCCACGAGCAAGAACGTAAAGCAAGCCACAAATCGCTCTCACGATAACAACCGACAAGATGTGAGTCGCCGCCAGAACGGAGCGGCCAAGTTGGAATAGAAGGAAATGAATCGTGTGTGTGCCTCGTCCGTTCCTGGGAAACATCGAGATATATCGCTGACTTTAACTTTATCCATCTGGTTTCCATCACAAAACCATCTTAGATCAGTGGGATCTCCCTGCCACAAACCGTAATCGAACTGTAATCGTCAATTGCATACGAACTGGTCCTCGCAATGGGTCGTCTCTCAAACATGATGAGAAACCTGCTATCCCCGGGCCTTCTCGAGGATTCCTATACCCACACCACTTCGGTCCGTCTGCTTTTGGGCGGAGACCCACCTCAAGGGTAGATTTTAAAATTCAAAAGCCTAACCGATCATGATGCAGAAGTCGCGAGATGTGCACCCGGACATGGACCTTTTCATCCACGGCTTCGTGTCGGTCATTCCGGAATGTGGAACTTTCTCTCGCATTGTCTAGCTTCCGTTCGCCTCGACTACCCTGGCAATGGGAACGGCAAGCTCCATTCCCCGTCAAGGCTTACAATTGATCTGAGAAGCTTGTTCGTTGCGAGATCGAATCCTGGGGGTTTTCCAAACCTGGCGAACCGACCCTGCAATTTTCCCCGTCTTTGAAAAAGACCCTCCTGATTTGCTCTTGATGCATCATTTGCTGGGTGGTTACAGATGGGATGTGTGATGTATGATAACTTCCTTATGTATGTATGAGCGAAGTGACAGCGTCCACATCGTTATCGTGTGGTCTGGAAGAAACCGGAGGCTCACGGCAAGGGCCGTTCCGTGCGGATTCATAACCATCCGGCCCGATCGTCGAGAACTAGCTCAAATTGGGTGACCAAGTAGAATTTCTACATGCTTCCTTAGCAGAATGAAGGGCAGAAAATAAAAAAAACATCGATGCTTGCACGGCAACAATTGTTAGCACAAGTTAGCCGCACAACCCTTATGGTTGGACATTGGACATTCTAGAAACGATGACGGCACAAGTTCAGCAACGGTTAGCAGCCCACACGCTTTGAGTTCCTCAATCTTACAAATCTGACAAGGTGTCCAAAAATTGGGAAAGTCCGACAAGGTTACGCACGGCCGTGGCCTGATGGCTGATGGCGAACCTTATTAAAAGATCCAAAAGAAGACTTTCATCGAGGGAAACCTATATGCGGTCGATGGGAAATACTTCCGCCAAATGGTGGAACTGGTTGGAAACGGGACGAAATGGGATGGTGGAATTTTAGTTTGCCGTAAACAAAGTGTGAGGCGCGGAATTAAAACAAAAAAGGCTTTCCGCCAAATCTGTTCCAGCAGCACGGGCCCGATAGATTGGCGGTAAGAGTGGAGATGGGATCGCCCGCCTGGTCAGGGAAATATTGAAGGTGTGATTTAAGGACCACCATCACACTCGAACGCCCTCGAAACGCAAGTCCATCATTGGAAAGTTTGCAACCCTGGAGGATGCATTGGTCATTTTGATCAGGGCCAAGGTCGTATCATAACGTTAGATGGGTGATGGTGACATTGATTATGATATATATTTTCTCGGGGTTGATCAATAACAGACCTGTCAATTCGACAATACTCAAGCTGTGCCAGCGACAAGGTGGTCTGGGAAATTATGATGAGTGTTACTCTTGGCAAGACCCAAAAGTAAGTGTCAATACCTGCTAAAGGCAATACAACTGGCACGAAGTCTGGTATCTCCGCGAAGTGCACCTGACCGCGGAAAAGATAGCGGACGCGAAGCGCTTTGGGAGCAAAAGGCGCTGGATCGCAAAACCCCTGAATGTTGGACTATATAGAATTGGAACCGGTGAGAAAAGGGCGACGTTCTCCTGGAGAGAGGGTACCTTTGGTTGGTGGGCAGGGATGACAAGCTGAGAGTTGTGCGTCAGGGCTTGTAACGGCACAGTGACATCGACAACGAGCTCCCCTCCGTCTTCTATGTCGATCGCTCCGTATGTTGCTTCAAGAATCACGAGTCCTTAAAACAGGAGGTGTCAGGGCTCATGCCATATGAGATCCTGCGCCTTATTCCTCACCTTCTTTCGAGGTCTCCGTCTGTTTATGTTTCCGCGCGGTGTCTTTCAACAAAGCTACTACTGCATCTCGTTCCCTGAGAGAGTCTGAATCCTTCTCTAATGATCTGCGAGCAGCACGAATATGTCTGCAGAGAAAAGGAATTCAGATTCGTGACGAAAACAACGGGACAGAGAACGTACGCCAACCGACGAGCGCGGCGACGAGGTTTTAAGACAAAATGATATCCCAGAAGCAAGGTCGTCGAAGGAACAACAACAGTCCAAAAAGTGAGCGGAGCGTTGCGCTCTTGTGCTAGAACAATGGGTAACGCCAATTTTTGACCTAAATATCCACACCTAGGTATCCGTTAATCAATTCAAATGGAACCTGAGGGGCATCTTCTCACTCTAATTTCAAAACGACGCCCGCCGTGTTCAGGTACGTCGTTGCTGATGCTTCCCAATTCTCGCTGGCCCAGGATCCTGAGAAAAACCACGCCAGTCCTCGTAAACCACATTCAAGGCCTACTTTCAATTCCACAGCCAGCTCTGTGAATGCTAAACCCCATTCCCCCGAAAGATTGGGATCATCAGGGTTGAGGGAAAAGCCGAATGATTTGTATGAAGTCCCCGAGTTTAGCCCAGAAATTGATGGTGGTCGTAAATCGTGACCTGGCTCGAAGTGTTCGACGTATGAAGGGAAAGCGCGCATTGCGTTGTAGTCAAAGGGTGCAGGGAAGATGAAATTAAGAGAGAGGTGAGGTTTTCGGCCTGCGTGGAATGTGATTGTGCCTTGATCAAGTCGGTCGCGGAAGAGGCGACGAGTAAAGGACGCCGTCAAGGCCGGTGGGATGTGGAGAAGAGCCGTTGGGGCGATGGTCGTGCGCAGCAGAATGGCGCTGTATTCACTGCGATATTTTGCTGCTAAATTGAGTATATGGGGATGGAAGAACATGAAAGTTGCCTGAACAGCGAGAAGCCAAAGGCTGAGGATGTTTCGATTCCATTGAGAAAAAGTAACTTGCCTCCGAAGATAGTCGAGGAGAGAATTGGTGGCGTACAGCTCCCGAAAGACGAGCTTTTCCCGGCCTGCTTACACGGGCAACGAAATCCAATCGCGTAGAGTCGTTGATTTGGCGCTAGGAATAGTAACGCTTAGACCCGATGACACTGTGATTGAGGAAACGTTGGATTACCTGAACAGAATGCCGAAGATCGAGGCTCATCACCCGAACGTCTTGCAACCGGTGAAGCATCCGAACAGGCCAATGATCTCGGGTTGAGCCCAAGTATTGCCCAAACAAGGAGGAAGAATCGATGGCACAAACAATTTGACCACGCGCAGTCAAAAGCCCATCGAGTCGTTGTTGGTCAATTTCCCTCTTTTGGAGCTTTAAAGCGTGTTGAATCTGATGCGTTTCAAACCCTTCCATAAGCAGCGGCGCTTCGAGGAAAAAGGATAAGATACCTCTTCTGGTGTTCTCGTTCGAAGGCCTTCAGGCCACTTGACAGACAGCCCCTCCTCGCCTGTGACTGTGTGAGCAGCCGAGTTGATAGAAGCAAGGGAGACAAACCCAATGTGTCATAAACCTGTCTACAAGCCACGGTATGAATGAGCAGAGGTGAGGATTCATAGGACAATGATTAATACCGTAAGAAGGGGTCCGACAGCACTTGAAAGAACGGGGTTATGTAGCTCCATGAGAAATCTGACCTCGTTCACCTCTTACCTTGATACGCCTTTTGCACTTCCAGAAACTTGGCGGTCGCAGTTGCCTTTGTTGCGTCCGCAGGCTGCTTGTCCGGGTGGAAGATTAGGGAAAGGGCCCGATGTCTTTCGTTGATTTGAGACTGTGGGGCGGATGGGGGAACGTTGAGAACAGAGCTGTCGTAGCATCAGACTTGAAGCCAACCAATACTCTGAGGGGGACACGCACTACAAGGAGTTCGGATGCAAATTGGAAACCATTGAGCCTGTTCGCACTGAAGTGTCGCCACGCAGTTTCAAGGTTTGTGGCAACTTCGTCAGGCGTCTTCAATAGGTTACACAGGATAAACTTTCTCACTAACCTAGGGCGCGATTAATCACAAATTACAGTAGCCCGTTGTGCCACGTTAGTTCAACATGTACTATGAGTCTATGATGACGGCGACTCGGAAAACGAGAACTGATGTGAACCTTCTCATCACGTGCCAGTGGTAGCAACTCAGGCAGCCACACTAGAGGCCCTCAGGGGGCACCAGATGGCGCGACCTTGCTTAAAAGACGCTTCAGTGTCAATTGCAATGCTGAGCTGTGATGACTAACAGACAGTTCGGACAAAACGAAACACTCATTCAAATATCACTCGTGCTACTGGAAAACGGAACGCGGAGGTGTCGGTACGCCGTTTCGAGCATGACGTATAAAGCTTTTCAACAGCTCCCACCTCATCGTGGAGACGAGCCACTGCGGCTTCGCGTTTGATATCCGAGCAACACGTCAAAGGTTCTGCGCACCTCATTCATTTTTCATAGGCACATGGCGTACCAAACAGATGAAGGAGGCTATACAAGCAAGGATATGCTGCCTTCGATCGTCTCCCAACGCAGCAACTAGCAGCTGGAAACAAAAAAATCTCATATTTGTGTCCCTGAAGCGCGGCCTTTACGAAAGGGGATTCGAGGGCGTCGTTTACCTGAACGCATGAGAAATATTGTCTTTGATCGGTGACAAGATATGTTCAGCGTCGGTGGAATGACAGAAGGTGTCTAAACCCAGAGCTTTTGGACCAGATCCCAGACTTTCATCACCCCAGTTCCTATACTGATTTCCCGTGTCAGAGTGCTATATCCTTAGTAGAAGGAAAGATATCGAAATACTTGGCTTCTTTGACCTCATGGAGCGGCGTCCATACACACCGCGAACCTCCCACAGGGTGAGCCTTCCTTGTCGCCGTTCTCCGCGTGGGTTTACCCTTGCCTGCCGATACCTCCGCCCTCGCCGTGCTCGAGTCGGTTTCAGATGCCAGGGCTGGCAGCGAGCTTCCACCCCCTAAAACGACCCATTGAACTCTGTAGGTTTTTTTGATGTGGGAAAACACATGCACTACATCGCCGGCAGGCTGCGTTGACTTTATCCGTAATGCTCCGCTTGACACGTCGTCAGTACTAAAACCAGGTTGGATTTCGTCAGGAGAATCTTTGTAATCCGACAAAATGGGACTGATAAGCAAAGGCGCCAGAACCACGCTTGAAGAACCTTCCAGTGCATCTTGAGAAGGTGGATGGGGAATGTTCGCCAACGTGGGAAATTCGTAGAGTCCTGCGAGGAGACCTATACATGGACGACAGATGAAAGGGTACATGTGAATGAATCCCCAATCTCCTCACCTTCTTCTGGTCTTCGGACTAAAAGAAACCAGCGATCCTCTGGGTCTAAATCTGGATACCATTCCGCTACGACAACGACGTCAAGTTCTTCCCTTGCTTTCTTCTTATCTACCTTCATTGGGTATGCAGTCACAGGGCTGGCAGTGGGCAACGGAAGACAAAGTATGCATGGGTCCTCAATATCGGGTATAGAGTCCTTGACGGATATAAGCGGTTGGTCCCATTTGTTAGAAGGGGTAAAGCGCACCACGCTGCCCACTGAGTTCCCTTGACTCTGGTTATATCCCGAGCAGAACGATTGCAGAGGACAGGCCTGGCAATTCGGCTCGCGTATCTTACACACTGTACTTCCCAGCTCAATGAGAGCTTGATTAATGTCCCCAGGGTGTTGGCTTGGTTGTGAGTCTATGATACCTGAAGCAGACAGGGCAAGCATTAGATTAATTGCCAGCTTGCGCGAAATGGAATCTTGCCTTGGCTGACGATATCGGTCGCAGCCGCCCATAATATATCTAGTGTAGCCTTCCCTTTTGGTGGAGAATGAAGAGCTAGAAGCCGGCTCAATAGTCGATGTACATTTCCGTCAAGCTTGGCGTTGTGTGTCAAAAATGAGGGTTCACGAAATGCACATGCGGTGAAGCGACCCACCACAGGCACGCGTTCCCCATACGCAATGGAACATATTGCTCCCGCACTGTATCGTCCGATGCCTGGAATGTTGGCTTCCATATCCTTCGCATTCGCTGGGAGCCTCCCTTCATAATCTCCCACCGCTTTCTGAGCACCAGCCAACAATCGAGACGCCCGAGAGTAATAACCTAGGCCTTTCCAAATAGAGTTTACTTCCTCGATATTAGACGCCGCCTTGCTGGTGTGTGAGGTTTATGCCCAGGAGACACGAAAAATGGTAGACCCACCAAATCACATATTGTCGGAAATCTGGGAAAAGTAAAGGAATCAGTAGATGAAGAAAGAAGGGGCACTACCAGGCTACTTTTTCATCCACCTTTGATAATATGGAATGACTGTCGCGACTTGCGTTTGCTGCAGCATGATTTCTGAAATCCACACCTAAAAAGAGGGGCCAAAAATTAATTTTGGACACGAACCATAACGCGGGGGCCTCGAACCTCATATGCCCTCTGCGCTCTCGCATTAACCGACGCAGATGGGTCGAACTCCTTTCTCCAAGGCATCCCGCGCAACTCGTGAACCTCTGAATACCATGTTAATAAATTGGTGCGAAGTCCGTGTGGATCCTTCACGGCATGCGCGTTTTTGGAATGTGTTCCACGGTCAGGTTCAACGGCACATTGATCCAAAGCGCCATTGTCGCGTCGTATTTGTTTTCGCGGACGCTTTCCTTTGGAATTTGGAGTTCGCTTGTCGTTCGCGTCTGATGGAACACTCCGTTCAGCTTGTTCTTCCAATTCGTAATCGCTGTCGCTTTCGGGTACACGGACGCGACGTTTTCCCATCAGAATCTTTCGAGATAGAAGACTGAGAGAACAAGAGATTGCTGTGCTGGGAGTTCAAATACAGTTGGAGGCTTTGTTCAACTTCGAGTATTGGGCGGTGTTTGATCATCATTGATGTTTGTGCAAGTCGCTGCCATCCACGTGGATGCCACATGGCACTACGGCCCCTAATGGCAAACCCTTCTGAAACCCACCACCATTCACAATCAGCCACCATTCCCTCATGCCTTGTTCGTATCTGTAGTTTGAGCAATGGAATGCGCTTTGGCCTCTCTTTGTCCCCTCTTGTTCTTCTCCTTATGGAATTGACAAGTTCCTTGTCTCAACTCGGGTCAACTCTGACGATGTGGCACCCCTTTTCTTCAGCCCAAGTTTTAGACAACTTGAAAAGTCCCCTACAAGACCTTCCAATATCACCCATTGCCACAAGGTCTTTCAATCTGGCCCATGCAGCGGGAGAGTGTGGAATCCTTGCCTGTGGAGATCTCCTCGGCATTAGCGCCAGAGCTTGTCGACCAGATCATCGACCAGTGCTATGGTTCTAGGACCACTCTCTCGAACTGCAGTGTCGTTTGCAAATCATGGCTTCCTCGATGTCGTTACCATCTCTTTCAGGAGGTCAACCTTTCTTCGGACCTTGTTGAATTCCTTCAATCATCCCCCTTCGAAACCGTCACTCCATACATCACCCATGTCGCCGTTGGCGGTAATTGGTTACAGACTTTTCGCCAACAAGATGCAATCGCAACGTTTCTTTACGGCCTTTCCAATATCAAGGAGGTCTCGTTTGAAGCGTGGACATGGGACCACTTAATCTATCCATTTGCGACGTCACTTCACGCATCACCAACCATATTTTTCGACCGCGTCACGGCGCTACACTTCAATTATGTTCATCTCCCTTCCTTTCCTCTGCTAGAACAGCTCCTTTCAAGATTTCACCACCTTCGACGACTCACCTTCAACAATATTACCTGTGCCTCAGACCACGACGTATCGTTAGCTATCTCGGTCCACCCACCGCCCAAGTATATCAAGCACCTCGCCATTCGGTCATGTTCGATCCGACCCCTCCTCTCTTGGCTCTTTCCAAACGACCTTTGTGCAGAGCTGCCATATTCTCAAAGGGTGCCTATATTTCTTACATCCCTTGTGCTTTTGGAGATCCAGCCAGGGGACCGATGTATGGTTGGAACTGTGGTGCATACTCTCGGCCGTTCTCTGCAACATTTGGAAGTTGGCTTCCTATCTCTTGATTCAACTTCAGGTGAGCGGCCGAGCTTTCTTCAGCACCTGAGCGTTTCTGCTCACCTTTTCTCTCAGATGTGTCTCGTTGGATGTCTTTGTCCAACAATTCCAATCTTCAAGAACTACACATTCATGGCATCACCCTTTTCGATTTCTCCCCGTTTTCGTCACCGATTTTAACCCACATGGCAACTTCGTTTCCCCTCACACCCCCAACCCAACACACTCCATACGCTTGGCTCGTGCCTTTTCTCGCCACCGTCAATCCGAGCGCCCTGACTACTGTGGCATTCCATATGTGGATCACCTCCGAAACTCACCTCGACATGCTTGATTGGCGAGCGCTGAACAACGTCTTTTGCACGTTCGACAAATTACGCCACGTGGAATTTCATCTGAGCGGTACGGACGTCGATGTCGCTGAACTCTGTGATTGGTTTGAAAGTAGACTTGATCAGAAGAGGGGGTACGTGCTTGACCTCGGCCTCGCTCACTTGAAGCGTTAGCGATGTGGCAGGATCTAGCCGGAGTAGGTTTTTGTTGTTATGTATCCCTTACCCCTTGCTTGTGTATTTCCTAGATTGCCTTGGTTGGTATCCTTGCCTATGTAGCCCTAGTCTCTAGTCTCCGCCCGTTGTATTTTAGTGTTTAGACAATGACCTATGATCCTGAATCACTGTCATCGATTGTGATTTTGTACATGTCCGTTTGAACCGTCACAAGTTGGCCCATCCAGCCCACACCAAATCGCGCCCCTCTTGCTTAGTAGTGTGGTCCAACTCCATTCACTGGTGACCGCCAGGTACGACCTTTGACCTTTTCAGCACTGCCATTTTGAGGTCTAATCTGATGAGGTGATTCAGAGGTTCATCGTTCGCATGCCGCCAAAACGTCCCGTGCACCCATCCATCTCGCATTCCGTTCCGGCTGAAATTACAGATCGGATCCCACTGGAGATCATTTTCCTCATCATCAGCATGATCTTTCCCGATCGCAAAACGCTCGCCACTTGTGGACTTGTGAACCGCGATTGGCTCACAGGTTCTCGACCTCATCTATTCTCTGATGTTGATCTTCATCGCCAAAACTATGACGATTTCATCTCGTTCCTTCAATCACCTCGATCTACCATTGCTCCCTCTTTCGTCAGGCGATTGACTATTTCGCAAGCCACTAAGAAGACCGACGGCGGCCTCGCTTGGTTCTCGCTTGGTCTGCCTAGGCTCACAGGCCTGAGCGTGAAAGAATTACGGATTATAAATCTGCGGGCCGTGGACTACATAAACCCCCCGGAGCTTGGAACGCCAGAGACCCAAGAACTTCGGCTTCTTCGCGCGCTAGAGACGAATTTCCAGTCCGTGACGCATCTTGAAATTCTTTTCAGCTGGCGTGACACCTTTCCACAATACACGCAGGTCCTTTCATTGTTCTCACACCTCGTTAGCGTAAAACTGAAGGGCATCGGCTGGTATGGATACGACAGCGAAGATGAACCAGGCCATTACAAACACTCCCGGCAATACCTGATTCCCTCTGATGTTAGAGTTTTTGCGACTGAGCTCGGGACAGAGACGGAGACAGCGTGGTTCACAACGTGGCTAGCAGATCACGATACGCTCCCGCCGATGCATACAGTTTCTTTGAATTCAAAGAACCACAATCCGACGCCGTTTCCGGAGAGGGGGTTTGACTTTTTGAATAAGATTGGCGATAGCCTCCGACATCTCACGGTATCGGTGTTCCTCGAGATTCGTCGTGGTGATGGTCATGCTAGTGGTACGTCACCAATTGCGTCCTGGCTTCTATGGATAAAGTTTCTAAGCTAGAGCATTGAAGGTTCTTACTTCGAAAAGAACTCACGCTTGCAAACCTTAACCATCCTCGGTGTCGACCTTCGCGCCTCGCACAGGAATTTTTGGGGTTTCCTGCGCATGATGGAGCTCCTCGGCACGGACAGCGTCGAAAGGGTAACAGTCGAATTGAAGTTTGACGGAGCGGAGCAACTGCAACACCTTGATTGGGGAAGACTGGATCGAGCTTTGGAGCGTACGCAGTTCTCGAGGTTGCAGCGGATTCACTTTCAGGTGGTTGAGGCTCGCAAGGAGGCGGGGCAGATCATCCGACGCGGTCTTCCCAAAACAGTTGAACGCCGTATCCTTCGCGTTTCTCAACCAGTGGACGGGTTTGGTTATAGGGCAGATCGTTGATGTGCTGGCGGCGGCGTCGTTTGCGAAGGCGATCCCGTGACCTATTTAGGGGGCGTTGGGATATGGTATCTTGACTTGGCTGATTGCAATAGTATTGCAATGCTATCCACTCGAGGTTACGAGAGAGTTATTTGGTCAACTTCGAGATAAATTGTTAAGTGGGCTGTCATTGATTAACTTGAGACTGGGAAGACATACTTGTCCGAGCTTGTTCTCCCCAACATTTGCACTGTAAAGAGCCCGCTCATGTGAACAACAATGGCATTTGTTGGAAATTTAAACTTGAAAGCGAAGATGTTTTCGAGCTGTCAATCATTTGGCGGACATGTTGACCCGAGGCGTGGAAGAAGGTGCTGACATAAGAGAAGCGGCCACGTCGTGACCGCTTGAAATGACACGTTACCTCTCCATTCTCTAATTCCACCCACCATCATGTCCTCCCGCATCAGTATAGCTCGCCCTCAAGCCAATGCAGACATTCACGGTTTATCCAATTCAAGACCTTCTTCAGGTTACCGCGCTGCCAATCCGGATGACCCCATGGAAAAGCTCCGCGCCTTCAGCAAACAAGTTGAAGACTACGTCGAGATTTATTCTCAACCTTTAAAACCTCACCTCCCGGCGATTGGTCGTTTCTTAATTGTCGTCACTTTCTTGGAAGATGCCTTGAGGATCGTGACGCAATGGTCAGATCAAATTTGGTACTTGCAGCAGTACGTGCATCGACTCTCCCAACCCGAATATCAAATGGACACCTTATTGCAGACACCGCAAATTCATCTGGGGTCTTTCCCATCTTTTCCTAATTGTGAACGTTATTGTGCGTAGAAAAATGAGGCTATCAAACGAATCCAGAGTATGACACTGCTTTTAGACGATGTTGGTCGGGTCGTCTGCCGTCATTCTCAAGCGATATACCGAATACGCGGTTGCTGGTCTTCTGGCCGTCGTTATCATCCAAGGATTCGGATATGGCCTCATCTTCGACCTGACTTTCTTCCTTCGCAACCTCAGCGTCATCGGCGGGTTGTTCATGGTGTTTAGCGATTCCATGGTCTCGAGGAAGACACTCTTTGCCGGCCTCCCAAGCATCAGCGAAACTGATCGCCGAAAATAGTACGTTATATTGCTCTTGTATAACCTGCTCGGCTGACGTTTTATACTCAAGTTTCCTTCTTACTGGTCGGGTCCTTTTGATTTTCCTCTTTTTGGGTTTCATTCTTCAAGGGAAATGGAGTATTGCTCGCGTATTCGTCTCGATCTTTGGCCTTGCCGCTTGCGTTATGGTTGCCGTCGGGTTCAAGGCCAAGTGGTCTGCCGCCTTCCTCGTGATCGTCCTCAGCATCTTCAACGTGTTCGCAAACAATTGGTGGAGTGTCCACTCCGCACACTCTCAACGGGACTTCTTGAAGTACGTCGTTGGGTCTTTTTCTGCCAACAGTGTAAGCCTGACCATTTCCTATCAAGATATGACTTCTTCCAGACGCTCTGTGAGTGAAATGCTTTCCTCCGTCGACCCTTCTCATCTCTTTGTTTTTACCAGCTATTGTTGGAGGCCTTGTACTTCTTGTGAATATGGGCCCCGGTGTGTATTCTCCCTTGTCCCTTTGTCCTTATGTTCCTCATTGTACATTGCTTCCAGGTGGCTTGTCTGTAGACGAAAAGAAGAAGAACTACTGAGAGCTGTAGTTCTAGACTGGCTTGAGTGGTGTGGCTGAAGGATCATGCATTCCGTTTGGTGTGGGTTAACTCGCCAATACCTTCGTATCTACGTTATTCCTAC
This sequence comes from Macrocystidia cucumis, assembly GCA_001179725.1. Taxonomy (NCBI): domain Eukaryota; kingdom Fungi; phylum Basidiomycota; class Agaricomycetes; order Agaricales; family Macrocystidiaceae; genus Macrocystidia; species Macrocystidia cucumis. Next base: position 18,516 of record CEMH01203448.1, on the reverse strand, counting down.
GCACAAAAAGACCTTTCGCACTATTTACCCTTTGTGCTGTATCCGTTCCGTATCCGTGCAACGTCATTTTTCCCACGATGGAAGTCAAATTTTTTTCAATCTCTCTACCACCCACCATCTGGCTTAATGGTTGCAGTTGACGACGTCAAGGTCTATACCGTTAATGGCCCAGCTGCTGGGTCGTCATCTTCTCTACCAGACTGGCTTACAAGGAAGCGGACAGCGGCAAAGGGAAAAGGCAAACGAGCGATTAGGGAACATGTTGAGGGAAAGATTGAACTCATACAAGGTTTCGAATTCCCGGAGGCCAGCGTACGACTGAAAACTACTCGAGATGGGCACCATGTCGTCGCAACGGGAACCTACAAACCACAAATGCGAGTATGGGATTTGGATCAATTGACCCTCAAATTTGAGCGACATTCGGACGCGGAGAACGTTGATTTTGTTGTACGTGAGTCTTGATATCATAAATTGTTTCCCGTTTTTCTTCCCCACCCGTCTCCCCATTCCGGAAAGATTGCTAAGCTGCTTGTGTTTGGTTCATAGATGCTTTCGGATGACTGGACGAAATCAATACTCCTACAAAACGACAGAACCGTTGAAGTCCATACACAAGGCGGATTTCACCACCGCACACGCATACCACGGTTTGGACGATCGTTGGCGTATCACTTCCCTTCATGCGATACATATATCACGGCCTCGGGTTCTGAGGTGTACCGACTCAATTTAGAGCAAGGACGGTTCATGGTCCCTTTAACACTTCAAAGTGACGATGGCGAGGAGATTGCGGGGGTCAACGTGGTCGATATCAACCCCGCCCATCAGCTTCTTGGTTTCGGTTTGGACGGCACTGGGACAGTGCAGTTTTGGGACCCACGGTCACGGTCGCGAGTCGGGACGCTACGTCTTCAAAAGGACAGGTTAACAGGACTGGCGAGTCAACCTGTGGAATTGAGCATCACGGCCCTCGCTTCTCGTTCAGACGGGCTATTATATGCGGTTGGCACTTCTACGGGGCATACCTTGTTGTACGATATTCGAGCCTCAAGGCCCTTCGCTACGAAGGATCAAGGCTACGGTTTACCGGTAAAAAATGTGGCTTGGATTGATGGCGGAAGCCATATGGCAGGCGATGGGTTGCTGTTGAGCGCGGATAAGAAAGTTATCAAAATTTGGGATCGTAATTCGGTATGTGAAAGTGGAATTTTGGTTCGGGGCGTCCTCTCGGTTCTGACGTCATCACCATCTAGCCCTCAACGAATTTCGCCTCCATAACGCCAGGATCTGACCTGAACGATGTGCATCACGTCCCCGGAAGTGGCATCTTGATGACCGCAAACGAAGGAATCTCGATGGGCACATTTTACATCCCGCAACTAGGCCCTGCACCCCGTTGGGCCAGCTTTTTGGAGAACATCACTGAAGAAATGGAGGATCAAACAGTCCGCTCCGTTTACGAAGACTACAAATTTGTCGAACGTAAGGAGCTGGAAAGGTACGTTGTACTCTCTCTCTCACTCTCTCTTTTCTTTTTGTCTGAGAAGAAATCTCATGATACTGATCGACTTTCAGGTTGGGCCTCAATCACCTTGTTGGAACACCTGCACTCAAACCGTACATGCATGGTTACTTCATCTCGCTCAAATTGTACGACGCTGCGCGCATCATCGCTAACCCCTTCGCGTACGCTGAGCATCGCGAAAAATTGGTTCGCGAGAAGATGGACAAGATGGCTGAAACTCGGATCCGAACCAAGAAGGAAGTCGGAGTTAAAGTGAACAAAGCGCTTGCCGAGAAGGTGTTGAGGGACGAAGAGAAGGCGAAGAAGAGAGAGGAGAGGAGGAAACAAAGGAAGGACGCAAAGGACGCGATGGATGTGGATGATGACGAGCTTGGGGGTGGTGATGCTGATGCTGATGCTGATGATAGTGATGGCGAGAAGGCAAAAGAAGACGAGAAACCTCGGCGCAATATTCTCAACGATCCTCGCTTCTCGAAGGTGTTTGAGAATCCTGAGTTTGCTGTGGACGAAGAGAGCCGGGAGTATGCTTTGATGAACCCCTCAGCTGCTGCTATAAAGAAAAACGGCCGAGGCAAGACGGCTGTTGAAGATGAAGAAGAAGAGAGCGATAAGCTTTCTTCTGATGGACTGGAAGAAAGCGAGAGCGAGGGTAGTGGTGACGACAGCGATAGCAGCGATGCAGCAGGTAAAATCTCCTCCCTTATTCATTTAATTCTTGAGAACTTATATTCAACATAATCTTTCAGAACTCAATAAATTCGATCCTCGATCCCGACCTGGTCAAAAGAACGTTCGAGCACAAGCCGCTTACGACCGGAACCGGGAGCGGAATCGTGTTGCAAATGTTAATTTTGTACCCTTGCGTGCTCATGATGGAGCGAGTGGGTCACAGGACATGGACAAGAGTTCGACTTTTGGACATCGCAGAACCTCCACCACCAAGAGAGCCACTCCGGCGAAGTTTGGGGATGACGGAGGTGCGGAAATGAGCTGGGTGCCATCTGCGTCTTCGGGCAAGGATGATAGCATATTCGGAAGCCAACGTGGGGGGAAAGGAAAAGGAAAGGATAATAGGAAAGGAGTTGAGAGGTTTGGTGCTGGTATGGAGAGGGGAGGTGACGAGATAACGGCGAACTTATCAGAAAATGATAGGCAAGGTCGAACACAGCGGCGGCGCGGAGTGCGGAGTGGAAGCAAAAATGTTTTCAGACGTACATGACCTCTTCTCTCTCATTCTTATCGACACATGTCTATGCATGTTTAACGACGACCTTTACAGCATCTTTGCTGTCCATCTTATCGAGCGCCTGTTGAAATTCGTGGATTGTGTAGCTGTGGGTGACCTATGCAAAACATGTTCCGCGTCAGAGTCAAAATATCGAGCGAAACAGAAGTTAACGCCTACCATTCCCTTCACATTTACCTTGCCACTGTCAAGGTATGCAATAGCACGAGGGAAGCAAAACTCTTGAGCGAACGAGCCAATAATCTGCCACGAGGGATCAACGAGGCAGTCCAAGAGCGAAAACATGTACGGATCTGACCTTGATCTCATCTCTGAAGATACGGTAGGGCTCCCATTTCACGGACGCGTCGAATGAATAGACACCATAAATTAACAACGTCCCACCCCGACGAACGAATCGAAGGGCATCCGTCGCGACTGCGGCTGATCCCGTAGCCTCAACCTGTAGGGAGTCATTCTCTTTTGCGCAACAGGAGTATTGACGGCTGCGTACCACAATATCGAATCCGTAGGGATTCTTCGAAAGTAGATCGTCCCATTGCTGTTTTGGGTTGACACGGTCCAGTTCGACGTAGGCGTCACCCGCTTGTAAGGACTTGGCCATCTCCATTTTGACGCCTTGGTTGGATGCGATAGTGACCTTGGCGGCGCCATTCAATTTCAAGAGTTGAGCGAGGATGAGCCCTGATTATGGGTGTTGATCATTAAATAACAGGTTTTTAAAACTCTATAGGGATTGTACCTGTTGGACCGGCGCCTATGACGAGAATGTCGGTGCCGACAGGAGGTTCAAGTTTGTCGAGCCCGTGGAGCGCGCATGCTGCTGGTTCAATCAAGGTAGCTTCTTCGTCAGTCAGGTTGAATATTTTGTACACTTTTTTCGCTTTCCTAAAGAAATTCGCCTCGTGAGCGAACTGACTCCATTCCGAACAAGGAGGACACGCACACAACAACGTATTCTCCAAAACCACCCGCCATGGTCACACCGAGGCTCTCAAAGTTCTCACACCGAATAGCTTGGCCACGTCTGCAGAAAAAGCATGTTTCGCACTGGTGTGGGAGAAAGTACACGGCACGAGTCAGCTTGCAGCTTGGGGGCTGAACAACATCAGGAATCCGGCGCACAAATACGGTTGGGTCCGCAACGCAGCGGTCTCCAATTGAAAATCCCGTCACCGCGCTGCCTATGCGTTCGATCTTGCCCACGAGCTCATGACCTGGTATAAGCTGTGAAAACGGCGAGAAGGTTTGAGAAGGGATGCAAAGGGTAGGTGAGGGAGGAACTCACGGGGAACTTGGACAAGAACTCCCCCTACGATCGGATTCTTTCATGACGCCGAATTGACTGACAACGGAAGTTGGATGCTTACATCCGCAATATGACGATCGGTGCCACAAATTCCACAGCATGATACTGATCAAAGCTCAGCAGTGTGACAGGTTTCTAGAGAAAGCAACCCAGACACACACACCCTTGATTAAAACTTGGTCTTCGCTGATGGACGGAACGGATGTATGAACAATTTCAAGAGCTTTGGGCTACCATAAGTTAGCTTGTCGTCATGAAGGAGGAAAAGCAACGATACGGCTGTGTAGCACACTGCGTCCATTTCAAGGAAGGTGGTGGAATCGGATATACCCAGTGTGAAATCCTGCCCTCATGATGGTCGGAAATTGAAGATAGGGCTGCCACGGGCCGGTAAACATAGGCCATGGCTAACAATGCAAAGAGGTGTCGTCTGTCACCTGGTTTCGGGTTTCGGCCAGCGAACATCGAGTTGGTTTTCAGTTGCGGCCTGCATATTCGAGAATGGGGATTTTGTTAGATTTTTGAGGTCAAGGACACTCAGGCTATTCAGTGGCACTGCTGAACGATAGTAAGTATGTGTCCAACTGCCAGTGGCGGCAACGTCAAAACCGAGAACGCGTATCACGTGATGCGCGCGACAAGGTCACATGCCGGGTTACGGACATTTCGGCCGAAATGATGCCGGCGCGATCGCTCACGAATTTTTTTTGACAATTTACTTGGTGACCGACTTGAATTGAGCAGTGGCAACATCCTCACCTCACTTCACCAGTTACCTCCATGGCAGATCAACGGCTCAAGCGCGTTCTGCAGCGCCTCCAAAATATCCCTTCTATTTCTTTGCCAACTGACTACCCAAGACCAACAGGGGCGAACAAACTCGTGGAGGCGGCCCATGTTGCGGAGTTATCTGAGCAAACTTCGTTGAGTTTGCTTAAGCTCGTTCTCTACACGGAAAATGAGGACAGCGACTCGGACGAGGAACAGATCCAAATCAAAAGGCCATCGGCATTCCACCTTTTATTGGCGGCATTCACCGTCTTGCTGCATCGTTATACGGGAGACACGGACATTGTGATCGGGTCCTCATCGGCATCCGCCAGGGACCCTTTGGTGTTGCGTTTACTCGTAGACCCTTCTGATCCTTACTGGGCCATCGTTCGACGCGTCCAACAGGTCGAAAAGGATGCAGAGGCGGACGCTCTGCCCTTCGAAACTATCACTCGATCGTTGAACAAGGGGAAAGAGGATGGCCCTGACAAACCTTTATTTCGTGTCCGTTTCTTCGATGAAACGGACGAACCCAAAGACAACTTTATCAGGTCGACAAGTCTAACGTCGGACCTCACAATCTTTGTGACTCGACCTCCAGCTACCACCCGTGGCTCGCTTGCACCTCAAATTTCCCTTCGCATCCTTTACAACTCGCTTCTCTTCTCGGCTTCTCGGATATCCCTCATTGTCGAGCAACTTTCGATACTCCTCAGAAAGGTGTCCAGCAATCCGTTGAGCGCAGTGGGATCCGTTCCTTTACTTACTCCTTCACAAAAAGCTACCTTGCCGGATCCAACGGGAGATCTTGATTGGTGTGGATGGAAAGGCGCTATCACAGACATATTTTCTCGAAATGCACGTCAGGATCCACAAAGGCCGTGCGTAATCCAGTGTTTGGCGGCAACATCTCCCAACGAACCCCAAATTCGGGTAACATACTCTTACGGGGTGATTCTACGCGCCTCGAATATCCTCGCTCATCATCTTCTCAAATCTGGTGTTCAACGTGAAGAAGTTGTCATGGTCTATGCTCACCGTAGCGTCGATTTGGTGGTTGCGGTTCTTGCAATTCTCAAGGCGGGCGCAACTTTCTCAGTGATTGGTGTGTTACAACGAGCTTTATGTTACGTCCACTCATACGAGGTCGGCAGACCCTGCATACCCTGCCTCGAGACAGATCATCTACCTTCGCGTCGCTCAACCAAGGGGGCTCATCGTGCTCAAGGGTGCAGGAACAATCAGTCCTTCAGTTCGGGAATTCTTATCTACCGAATTGAAAATACGCGTTGAGGTCCCCGCGCTGGAAGTTCTTCCGACAGGCGAAATATTGGGAGGGCCGGATCTGGAGGGCAACGACGTTTTAAAGTCCCAAGCAACACTCGGGGATACGGACCCGAATGTCGTAATTGGACCAGACAGTGTAGGCACACTATCGTTTACGAGTGGGAGCACAGGGATACCAAAGGGCGTCAAAGGTCGACACTTCAGCCTGACGCACTTTTTCCCTTGGATGGGCACCCGGTTTGGTCTCAGCAACCAATCAAAATTCACGATGTTAAGTGGCATCGCCCACGATCCAATCCAACGTGATAGTAAGTGGCATGATTACTTCGGCCTTGACTCTCACTGACGCTGTTGTAGTGTTCACGCCCTTGTTTTTTGGCGCGCAACTGCACGTTCCGACAGCGGAAGACATCAGCACTCCCGGCCGTCTGGCAGAGTGGATGGCAGACAGTCAGGTCACCGTCACTCATCTCACCCCCGCGATGGGGCAACTTCTCTCCGCCCAAGCAACTCGTCAAATTCCAACTCTCCTGAACGCTTTCTTCGTCGGCGATGTTCTAACGAAACGAGACTGTCTTCGCCTTCAAGCCTTAGCAGCAAATGTTCGCATCATTAACATGTACGGAACGACCGAAACTCAGCGAGCGGTGTCGTATTTCGCAATCCCTCCGGTATCTGAAGATTCGACGTTCCTGACAATGCAGAAGGACATCATGCCAGCTGGAGAAGGCATGATCGACGTCCAACTTCTTGTGGTAAACAGGAACGACAGGACCGTGCCCTGCGCTGTTGGTGAGGTTGGTGAAATTTACGTTCGATCGGGTGGTTTGGCAGAAGGTTATTTGGATGCGGAAGCAAGTACCGAGAAGTTCGTCAACAACTGGTTTTCAGGCAAAGCCGTGCGCAAGGACACCATTCTGCATCCTCCGAGTGGTTTCGCTGGACCTGAAGCGCGGTATTGGAAAGGAATACGTGATCGGATGTATCGCTCTGGGGACCTTGGCAGGTATCTTCCTGATGGTATAGTCGAGTGCACTGGAAGAGCGGACGACCAAGTGAAGATCCGTGGTTTCAGGATCGAGCTTGGAGAGATTGACACCCATCTCAGTCAACATCCGCTTATCAGAGAAAACGTCACGCTGGTGCGCAGAGATAAAGACGAGGAGAAGATTTTGGTTAGCTACTTTGTGCCGCTTTCTGGACCTGGTCTGGACGAATTTGCGAGCGATATCACGGATGAAGAGGGACCTAGGGCGATCGTTAAAGGCATGAAGAAATACAGGCGATTGATCAAGAACATCCGAGAGCATTTGAAGAAAAAGCTGCCAAGTTATAGCATACCCTCCCGTGAGTTTCTTACATTTTCCACATTTTTCCCTTCATGCCTGACAAAGCAATCGACTCTAGTTTTCGTTCCGTTAAATCGGATGCCTTTGAACCCGAATGGAAAAATCGACAAGCCAGCTCTTCCGTTCCCCGACACAGCGCAGGCAGCTGCCGCTACACCCACAGAGGGACAAATCCACGTCAACGGTACTGAAGCATCAATGCGCAATATCTGGTCAAACATCCTCCCAAATCCACCTCAGCCTATTCCTTTGGACGAAAGCTTCTTTGACCTTGGGGGGCATTCCATTCTAGCCACACGTCTGATCTTCGAAATTCGCAAAGCCTTTGTCGTCGACGCCCCACTCGGGTTGATCTTCGAAAAACCAACCATCACCGGACTTTGCCAAGCTGTCGAATCACTCCGTTACGCTGACCTTGGGTTTGAGTATAAACCACCTGTTTCGACTACGGCCACGACTGCACCCAACGGCCATCTCGCGGTTCCTGGATCTGTGGCAGCAACCAACTCTACGGCTGCTTTGGAATATGCACAGGATTATGAGCAGCTTTTGTCGAGAATTCGTCCCTCCTATTCATCCCTGCCGTCTGACTTCCATACGCGCCGTATCACCGTCTTCTTGACCGGTGCGACCGGGTTCTTGGGAGCATTCGTTCTTCGGGATTTGTTGCTTCGCGAGCAAAGAGTCGAGAAAGTGATTTGTTTGGTGCGAGCGCCCGACGCGAAGACTGCGCTTGGCCGTCTACGAGATGGATCGACGGATCGAGGTGCTTGGGATGAAGCATGGGTGGCGTCAGGAAGGTTGGAGGTTGTTACTGGGGACCTCGGATTAGACCTTTTCGGGCTCGGCCAAGAAGCGTGGAAGCGGATTGCGGATGAAATTGATGTGGTGTTGCATAATGGAGCCCTGGTATGTCTCCTCATCTTGTTTCATCACAACGGTACTTAACAGCCGTTTTTCGGTCAGGTGCATTGGGTTTACCCATATGAAAAACTTCGATCTCCGAATGTTCTGGCGACACTGACGGCGATTGAGCTCGCGGCGACTGGCAGGCCGAAAGTTCTCGTTTTTGTTTCATCCACTTCAGCGGTGGACACGGAGCATTATGTGCAACTTTCAGAATTTCTGGCACACGGGCCGGGGAATTATACTGGCGTACCCGAAAGCGATGATCTAGAAGGGGCGAGACACTCTTTGAAAACTGGGTACGGTCAAACGAAATGGGTATCGGAGAAGCTTCTGTTCGAAGCTGGCCGGAGGGGATTGACCGGTCACATCGTTCGACCGGGCTATGTTGTTGGTGACTCCCAGTCTGCCGGTGAGTTGTGTTTTCCGACTTTCATCCCACCAATAACAAGCGCCACTGTTGTATATGTTTTTGACTTTTTCCCTTCCCCTGACCAGTGACAAATACGGACGATTTCATCTGGCGTATGGTGAAGGGATGCGTTCAACTCGGCCTGGTTCCAGACATCAACAATACCGTCAACATGGTACCCGTCGACCACGTTGCGCTCTGCACTGCCCTGGCAGCTGTTTCACCCCTTCCTAACGCCCCACTGTCGGTGCTGCACATCACTGCTCGCCCGCTACCAACGTTCAATGGCATGCTCTCATTGCTCGCGCAGTACGGCTTCCCGACGGAACAATGCGAATACGTCGTCTGGCGAAGAAAACTCGAACAGCACGTCATGGAAGTACAGGATAACGCGCTTTTCCCGCTGCTTCATTTCGTCTTGGATGATCTGCCAACGTCAACGAAAGCACCAGAGTTGGATGACGCGAATACAAGAGCTTTGCTGCAACGGCTAGATGAGGATGA
>CEMH01203431.1:22481-38834 GCA_001179725.1 Macrocystidia cucumis | reverse complement strand
CAGTGTGTACCATTCAGCACAAATAAAGCTAAGAACCCTCCCCCATCGGTTGTGTTTTCAAAATACGACGAACGCTACCTCGGCTGAGTTTCTGGAGAGATGTCATCCTCCCAGCTTCCCGGCTGAAGTCCATACGCAATCGGGTCACACCCCTCCATATTTTATCGTTGTAAATCGAAATTCAAGGCCGGATCTTCAATGAGTGAGCCTTTCCATCATACGTCTTGAATTCGAGAGATTTTGCAATTGGGACGGACATGAAGGAAGGATGGCGAGACAACGCCGGAACGATATTCAATTAGCCTTTCTGATGTTGCCAAGCAACGCCGGCAATTCATGCCGGTGACCTCCTACCGATCACAGCATCAAGCTTCTGGTCAAACTTCGACAACCACCACCAGCCACCGCCACGTACCGTCTTCATTCGTCGCGATGCAAAACAGGCCTCGAACGCACCGTTTTCTTGTCCAGACGTGCGTACTTTATTCACTATGAAAACCGAAACACGCGTCTGGACGAGTGTCATCTTAGGTCAGACGTGATTCAAGATATGCGTGTAAACATTATGGATGAAACAACTCAGCAGGTAATTTGGTACAAAGTGCGTCAATGTCCACAATGCTCACCAAACTTAGGACTTATCTTTGTGTGCAATAGGAACGGTTTCTAGGGGATAAAGAGATACTTGAGCAACTCGTCGTCTGTCGATCCGCAGCTTCACCTCACGTTCTTTGCTGACTAGTTTATCAGCACAACCCCACTAACACAGTCTGTTGGACCATACATCGTCCCCAACGTGGCTGGTACATCCGCCTGAGCGCTCCTTCATTTCCTCCTGGAGCCTTCATCCCACTCACGCCCTTACCCTCGACGTCGCCTTTCCATGTTGAAGGGGGTTTGACTTTCCGATCGCGTACAAACCTGCCTCCTGCCTCTTATGATCGTGGACCCTCTTCGTCGTCTGCTTCCCAGGAGGCCCAATCTCCCCAGATACACTCATACCCGCCAACCCCAACAATCTCAGTGGCACCTCCTTCCCCGACTGCCATCAAAGAGAGACTGGACGCGAGTTCGAAAAAGAAATCGGAGAGGCGGCCTTCCCCAACCCCCAATCCTCCAATAACCCAGTTTATACTTTCACCCCACGCGATTCCAGAGAACGAGATCACACACAACGGACAACCAGTTCAAACATCATTTTGGTCCAAAGCCCTCTCGTTGCTGCGCAGCAGCAGTGTAGCGCAGGCATCCTCTTTCACACTCCAAAGGGTTGTCTTCACCACCCCATACCCCATTTCCATTCCTCCCCGACTGCAAAATCCAACACAAAAGTCAGCAGAAGCCCGACGATCACCAAGAGATAGTGCTAGCGACACATATCAAAACTCCATGTCCCCACCACCTCCCTACGCTCCAGACCTTCCTGCGACGAATGCCCCTGAAAGTTCGGCTAACACGCCCCCAACAGATTCCCTTCTTTTCTCACCATCAAACCAGAGTTCCACTTCGCTTACAATTTCCATTCCGCCACCACCCCGCCCACGATCTGGAGGCCCGGCGCCGCCGCCAGCATCTTCAAGTGAGACGGCATCAGCACTGCCCGTGCAAAAACCAATACTTCATACGCCCCTCTTGACATTTCATGATCGCACCCCCATCCTCACTGTCGGATCGCTTACGGGCCTCTTGGAGATTGATGCAGCCGAACACATGCTGCTTGGTGTAGACATCAGCTTTTGGGTAGTGGTCGCCCTGGCTTATCTTCAGTTCCTCGAAGAGAAGGAGGTGAGCAACTGCACTTCAATACATGTTCGCCCGAAGATTGGCTGACTGTTTCCACTTTGGCGTCCCTCCTCATTTCCTTCCTCACGCCTTTCACAAGAGCTATATAGCGGCATCTAGTGATTAATCCCATATAGGACCTACGTTATTTTGAAAACCAAGCGTTGACGCTAGACTCATTCTATTAATTATGCTCATGTGGCATCTGGAGTCCTCTGTGTCTCTCAATACTCACGCTTCTGGATCGGCCAATTGACTCTCCTCGCAAAATCCTTGAACCGGCCGCGATTGAGTGACGAGCATTATTTTTAGCAAAACTTGGCCTGCCTATCATTCAGTTTGCCACAGACGCTATCAACGTGGAAATTCCAACCACGAGACAGCGTGGTATCTTGATCAGATCTAGATCCTTGAAGTGGAACATATGTGACCGTCTCCCGAGTCCCGAGTGTCGCCGGATCAGCAAGCCCTTGTGTGAGGAGACAATTGGAGTAGCTCGGAAAAACGCGATCAAGGGTTGATGGTCCCAGATGGCGTCTGATAATAAAAAAAGGGGGGGTCCCCAAAACCATGCGTAAGTACTCAGGTTACTATAAGCCAAGAAAAACCTCAACAAGAGATTAAAAAGGGCTCAACCTCCTATTTTCAACGCCGACTTGACTACAGCCTGCTACAGCCATCAGTGAGTGCCTCCTCCCCTTTCATGTTGCGAGTTTTCCGTTGAGAGAGTGTTAGCTCATATAAACTCCGCAGATCGCAGCGATGCCTACGGGTTTCTTGGCATTGCCCCTTGAGCTCCAGCGCAGAATTTTCGATGAACACCACTATGAACACATGACGAGGGGTTTTGGGGAACCACGCGAGAACGAGCACCCCCATGTCCGCGACATCGCTAAAGCGATCCCACAATTATTCTCGTTGTGTGCGTGGTACATGCACAAGCGGCCAAGAGGATCGCTCCGGATTGAAACAACCCTGGTCACGTATGCTCTGTTGGAGCCACATTTGAGCTCGGCGGTTGAGACGCTTGACCTTTTGCAACAAGGTTTCGCCTTCTCGCATGGAAAGCAACCCGAGAAGTTACAAATCCAGTTGTTGCTCGATTACGGAAAGCAGGCGGGATTTCTACGAGACAATTTTGACGAGAAGGAGTTGTGCGATTGGATCGACCTTGCGTTACGAATCCTTACAGCAGTCCGCTCACTATGGCTCAAGGATGTTGCCAAATTTGGCACGAAACCCGCCATCCGCTCCGTTCTCCTGAACAGCACAGAACATCTCAGGAACATACGACATGTTTGGCTTGAGCCTGACTGGGAGAACATAGAGTTGGACCTCGCGGAAATGATATCTCTGCTGTTGGATCTTCCCTCGCTGGAACTCATGGCCTTGCACGAGGTTGGAACCACCAGCAGATCCAGACGTGTCCTCAAACACGAGGACGTCAAGCATCCAAAACACCTTCGCCCGTCGCGGTGTACCCACTTCAATTTCGACTTTTGCTTCATCACCCGCCACGAACTGTCCATTATTGCCGCGCGGTGCAAGCCTCTCGTACTCATTCACCAACCATTCGGCACCTGGATCACCGATGATGGCCTCGAGGAGGAGGAAGTTAGCGGCTACGCCAAATACCTCGAGGGACTGGCGAGTTTTCCCAGATTCGTGCAGCATCTCGAGGTCCTCGAAATCAAAGACCATAACTGGGCAATCAGGTTCGGGTATCCGCGCATGCTTCCAAATGGCTCAACGGACTTTTCGTCTTTCAAAAAGCTGTGTCGCCTCAGAATTCCCATTTACACCCTCGTCGGCTTCGATCCCCAACACGGCGAAGCGAGCCAACTTCTCCCCCCTTCGCTCGAAATCTTGCGCCTCGACGATACCACGCATCTGGAATCCGCATTTGGTTGGGAGGTCGGCGACTATTGGACGCAAATTCTCGAGGTCGTGAGACACAAACCGGAGCGGTTCCCAAGTTTACGAGAGGTGGCGATATCCGACGAGATGTTCGGACTCGATAAGGCTAGTTTATCCGAGCAAGGCAGAGGGGACATTCTTGAAGAACTGGTTGACCTGGCGAAACGGTATAATGTGACGCTTTTAAACGATCCCTGAGGAGAGAGTAGAACCACGCCTGTAGTAGAGTCAAATTGGCTTAAGCGAGTAATTTGTTCGTGCACCTGCGTGTACTACTCAAACTAAATAGATATCGGTTGCTTAGTGTCAAATTGGAGGGGGGTGAGTGCCATTGACAGTAGATATGGCGTATGACATCTGTCAGGCTTGAAGCTTGATCGATGATCGTTCGATGTTCAACTTCTGTGATCCCGTTGAACTTGTTTGCTGTCTCACCAGCTTCTGGCGTTAAGACTCAGAACTTCAAGCTTCAGTCTCTGTCAGATTTCTAACACCATCGACACTCGAACTACGAGTCTTTCTCCCCCCTTTTCCCCGGCCCGTAATCCCCAATAACGTCATCATCCACTCACCCCTACCTAGCATTCACCCCAGGATGCTGATCGATTTCCTCGCCTTGCCTTTCGAGCTACAAAGCAAAATTTTGGATGAGTTTTACCACAATGATCCAGAGAGGGGATTTGGTGGACCATTTCATGGTCGATACGACGATTTTCTCGCTATCGTCAACGTGATGCCGCAGCTCTGGCCCATATGCATACCGTACTTGCACACGTGGCCAACAAGAAGCAGGCCAATTCAACACCACCTGATTCGCTATGTTGTGTTGGAGCCACAGTTGAGATCAGCGGTGCAGGCGCTCGATCTCACCACCCAAGTCTCCGCCCTGAAGTTCACCAAATTGGACGAAGTCCAACTCAAGCTGTTGTACGATTACGCAAGGGAGGCAGAGTTTCTACCAGACCATTTCGACGTGGCAGAGCTGTCTGATTGGGTGGGTCTCGCGTTGCAGCTGCTGCCACGAGTCCAAACACTCTGGTTATCAGATGGCGACATGTTCGGGAAGAAATCCACAATCCAAACCACCCTCATAAACAACCGGGACTATCTCAGAAATCTGCGCCACGTTGGAATCCAACATTGGGGGAACACGGAATGGGACGTAGCGGGGGTGATATCTCTTCTTCTGGACATACCGTCGCTGGAGTCGATGAGGTTAGAGGACGTCGGAACCTACCAATTTGCAGAGCGTATTCTCCGTGATGAGGATGTGGAGGACCGCGCAAATCTCAAACGTTCAAAATGTACCCATTTCAAATTTCAGAACTGCTTCATCACTCGTCACGAGCTGTCCATAATCGCCGCGCGATGCAAACCCCTTGTCCTCATCCACCACCCCTTTGGCGACTTTAATATGGGAGAAGGAATCGAGGCTGAAGAAGTGGAGGCATACAGGGCCTACCTAGAAGGGCTCGCCAGTCTTTCCAGTTTCGTCCAGCACCTCGAAATTCTCCAGATTACAGATCACAATGACTCGATCTCCAAAGGACCGCCACGTATGCGACCACGTGTGTCGACAGACTTTTCCTCCTTCAAGAACCTCAGTCATCTTACGATCCCAATCCACACTCTTGTCGGTGAAGATCCTTTCCACGGCCAGGCGAGTCACCTTCTACCACCCTCCCTCAAAACTATGCGCCTGGATCAGGACACCCTCCTGGAAGAATCATTCCGATGGGGTCTTGGAAACTTCTTGATCGAGGTCCTCTATATTTTGAAACACAAGCCAGAAAGGTTCCCAAATTTGCGACAGTTAACGATGGATGACATGTTGCTTCGGGCTGATGATGTGGAACTATGTGATTTGGGTCGTCCAGGCTGTCTGGCGGAGCTGTTTGATCTAGCGAAGCAGTACGGAGTCATACTTTTGAACGAGAAGGGGAAAGACATGACGTTGCCTGAAGCTGTCGAGGACCGATGGAGCATTAGAGTCCAGGAAATTTGATCAAAGGGGCCCATTATTTCACTAGTATTCCTCCTCTACTTTGATTTTCTACAACCCATGGTTACTCAAACTAAGAGCCCCAATCAGAAGAAGATATATTTCATAGAAAGAATCATAGTCCAAGAACACCACCAAAGTAGCTTGTCACCTCCGAGGTAGATTCATCCACCCTTATGCTCATATAGCCGTCGTTCGCGCTCACCCTATCCGCGTGTGCTCGTGGGTTATAGCCCACAGAACTTATCTGCGATGGCAGCAACGTCAGCTGAACACGCGTCAAGACATTGCGCCTTCTGCATGACTGTGCATTTCTTTCCTCCACCTCGAGATCAATGCAATCCAGAAACTTGATTGCCGTCTCTTGACGGAGGGGGGAGAATATGAGGTGGTCGAGATGTTTCCCAATGTCCCCTTTTAACAGACTTCCGAGCCAAGGATCGACGGGTTCGCTCATCCACGGAAGGCGCAACTCCTGGATGCGTGGATATGACTTCAAGAGGTTTTCCACGTCTATGGAGACTGTCAACTGGGGTACCGCAACGATAATGGACAGGTTCTGTAATTTCTCAGGGGAGGAGCTCCTTTGGAGGAGGGAGAGTAACGTGGTGTTTTGAAAAGAAACGAACTGTCATGGGTTACTGACGTAAATGATCGAAGACTTGGAGTGATGAGGGTCAAGAAAACGATCCGGCCCGAGTGTACGGATCTGAAGCTGTCGCAAAGCAAGTAGAGTAGTGGTCTTGAGGCCGTCAATTTCCTCTGATTTATCCTGTATCGAGAGGTCTAATATCTCAAGCGATTGGCAAAGATGTCGGGCGATTGCCAGAGCGTCTTCAGTGTTCATAAAGATGTTGATGAGCCGGAGGATGACAAGCGGCTGTGACGGAAGAACAGTGATGCGAGGTAGATTAATGAGTCCCGTGTACAGGAAAACGTTAGCGGATCGGAGGGACTGGAGGCTTCGAAAAGTGGCAAAAAACTCGCTCCAGAATGAAGCTAGCTTTTTGGCATCAACGATCAAAGGTCGAACGCTCCCCCCGGCTGAATTGGGAAGGTAAACCGGAAACCGCAGACCTAGGGTGCGGACTTCAAACCTTTCAAGCGAGACAAAACGCGGTATTATGTTTGTGAGAAAATTTGCGATTGCCTCAACGTCGACGGCCACCGAAAGAGACCGAATCTGAGGTAAGAATGGCAGCGAGGCTTTATTCAGCATTTGAGAACCCGCCAGTCGCACGTGAAGAGCCATTTTCCTGGGGGAGAGCCAGTCAGCCCAGTTTCGAATACGAAGTGTGCTGAGCGCGCTGTTCCTCTGACGATAGTTGAGGGTGTTAACCTCGATGTTGTTCCAAAGTTCGGTGAGACCTAACGCAATGGCTCTCCAACGGGAACATACTCGGCGGAGGGTGTACGGGAGGGAATCTATTGGAGGCGGGTGCGAATCAAGGTTGATTACGGAGGGTGATGCGTATATGAAGATCTGCCTCAGGATCTCCGTAGGAACCAACTTCCATGGCGCCGATCCGGCTCTATACTGATCCAGTCGAGAATGTGCATCGTTGCGCTTTTGGATCAGGTGAGCGATTTCCGAGTCTAGGTGGTGGACGAGTGCTTCAAGGTCCTGTGCTTCTGACTTGGCCCTCCTGATTTGTTCTGGAGAGAAAGGTTCGTTCCATGGGGGGAAGGGATGACCCATTGGTTCCGCCTCGTTTAAAGTGGGCGAGAGCAAAAGGCACTGGAAACGAGTTGTTCCCACAACGCACCCCGGTAATTTGAGTGATAACCGGCTCAGTTCAACACACCTGTGAGATGCTGCAAGATCGAAGGTCATGGAGCAAATTGGATATCTATACCAGATTTTCCCATAGTGACTACGTTGAGGAGTCGGCTCTTGTTAGACTCGCGTCAAAAGTATATACAATGTATACGCTGATGTCCCTCTAGGAATGGCTGATATCTCAGATGAGTCAGAATTGATCTCGCACAAAAGTCCACGAGTGGGCATCGCTTGAGTTGGTCGATGCAATTCCTGAGCCGCCGCGTGAGCTACACTTCTTTCCCTTTAACATGGACGTGAAGCTGAGTTCCGAGATATTGAGGGAGCAAAAATTCCCTGAATTGCAGGTCTGCAGGTCTAACCGCAAACGTCAACGGATAATGAGACCGCAAGACAGCTTCAAGTAACATACCTCGCAACATCTTCTTTTAAATCAAACCTCCTGAAAAGATTTCCAAGGATAAGGTACAGTTCACACCACGCAAGCCTTTCAATTCGCCGTTACGGGATCAGTCAGTTTAAATGCGCGGTCAACGAGCGGCTTGTGCGACTTACTGCGTCCCTAAGCACATCCTCGGTCCTCGGGAAAACGGGATGAGGAATTTGTCCAGTCCGCGATTCGACTGGAGCCACCTCTCGGGTCGAAAGGTCTCAGGTTCGGCAAATATCTCCGGATTCATGTGGACCATCGCCACGCTCATACCAACAACAGTCTGTTTGTATTTGAATACTCATGTCAGTCAAAGTTGGAAAGAAACGTGACGGCGGGAAAAGGCGACGCACGCGAGGGGGGATAAACGCCCCAGATATGTGTGCTCCATCCTTTCCTATAATCCGTGGCAAGGGCGACACAGGCCCAAAGCTCATCCTCAGTGCTTCCTTAATCACCGCAGTCTGCGTACAGCGAAAAAAAAAATGAGCGCCAATGAGGTTTATTGAAAAGATGAAGGACTCACAAGATACGGAAGCTTTTCCAAAAATGCATACCCCATGGGGCTTTCTCGATCTGGCCAGGCGTCATCAAGCTCCTCTACGAGTCTTCGATGTATATCGGGGTTTCTAAGAACGTGGACAACGGCAATCATCAAGGCATTCGCCGATGCCTCGCTCCCGGCAAACCGCAGATTCACCCCTTCATCAAAAAGCCATTTGCGCGTTATCGGTGGGCGTTTGTCTTGTCCAACCTTCTGAGGCGCCATGAACGCATGGTAGATTGTTGTATGTGACGCCTTCGCTAACACTGTCGGATCGCGGATGAGCTCGTCGACCTCCTGAAGAATAAGCTGCTGTTGTCTGAGAAAGGGTTTTGCTTTCGGTATCACAAACCCCGATGCGGCTGCGGGTAGTGCGAGGATTAGCTTCTTCACGAGGGGGAAGTGTTTGAAGACCCAGACGTGCAAAGCTGCACCCTCTAAGCTTAGCACGAGGTCGTGCTCGAAGCGATCAGCTTCGAGAGCATGACTCGACGTCGCAAAACAATAGGCCGTGATGATGTCCAGCGTCACCGCGTGGAATGCCCGAGTGAGATTGGCAGGCTCCTTGTTTTCGTGTGCCTGGAGCTTGTGGATCAAAGTATCAACCTAAACCCTCGCCATGAAATAAATATTTTTGACGAATTATTCTGAGTCATATGAGCAGACGCACCAGGGATTGAATTGTAGGTTCCAAATTTAGTATGGCCGACCGAGAGAAGAAAGGGCCCATAAGATTTCTTCGCTGTTGAGCCGCTCGGGGATCTGTCAGTGAGAGGACTGAATGGTCCACGTCAATACACGTGTAAAAGTTGAAATCCTTTGTGAGTATGTTTCCCGGGAGGTAGATATCGGCGTGAGCGTGAGGGTCGCTGAAATGGAGCTGGCGACAAATTCGGTTATTGGCTGCAACGACCCGATAGATAAGGATAGTAAATCACCTCGTTTGGCCCCACGCGAAGTATTGGTCCTGATTCGGGGAAGAGGTGAGGGAGAGACCACAACAGTTTACTTTCGGGACGTACCATAGATCTTGTGAAGTTGTTCAAGGTGCTCAAGCCAACCCCCGCATTTGTAGATGTCGTAATACGCTTTGTACCACCATGTCAACGCCGCCAGTCTTGGTCCAGGGAATTGAGTGAGCTGATGGAAGTACACTCGATGTATTCCGCCCACGATGAGGAGCAGGATTAGCGCGAGGACGAGAAGGGGGATCATTTGGGTGAGGCAAGATGGTGGGCATCGGTGAATTGACTTGGTGATCTTTTAACCACTCATGGTGATAGAGGCACAATTGGAAATAGAGTACCCCGCGCTGTTGTTCGCTTTGTTGCATCTTGGGTGACCCAGCAGCCGCGCAAGGGTGGTTCGGAGAAAAGCAGGCTGTTATTCAGGAACCTGTCGCCTTCAGACGGTCTGCTGGTACCAAGTAGGTACAATTTAGAACGTACCAGAGACTGAAGAGACAACAAAATCTCGCCCTCGCCAAAGAAATCGGAGACAATATACCCCAAAAGGACCGCGAAACTTCCAATAGAAGCGCCGCTTGCTGACGCGTTACAAGGTACAGAGAAGAAGAATATCGCGAAGGCCTGAAATCATTTTCTAGCATGCCTTCTCGTTCAGAAGCATCATTTTGGGCACAACTGCGTAAGGGGTGTGGCAAACAGGAATGAGCAGACGAATGAGCCGGTCTCTTTCAGGGCTAGACCAACTCACGGCCGCCTTCCTATTTGGTCACAAACAAACAAACGCGGGTTCCAAGTCGACAACCGTGAGGTCTTCCTGGGGTTCCTACTACACCTGCTGACATTGACACCTTCATATTTCACTTGAAGGCCGAGGAGGCTTGGCGTTTGAAAGGTCATAAAGGCCTGTTTTTTTTTGTTCGAGATTGAAATGGCACAGACTGGATTCGTAATCTCGTTGGCTTTTGTCTTCCAACTCGACGATCCATGTCAAATTTCTGCTGGCTGAACTTTCCTTTTCCAGCCTGAAAAGAGGCCATATCTAATCCCCTCCAGTCAGCAAGGGAATAGACGCTCCGGAGTCCAGGAATAAGTCTGCCTTTGGGCTGCCACTGTCAAGAACCAAAAAAAGATGGATTTTTGCCTATTCAAGACCAGTGGGTGTGTTCAGACGGTCTTGACCACTTGGGTCTTTTCTTTGGAAAGAAGACCTCGGTTTCTGGTGATGGCACACCTGGACTTCCCTTGAGTGTTTCGATGAACAAGACCTCTAAGTTTTAGAGCACCTTCGGTCAGCCCACTTGCGCGGAAGCTGTAAAGCGTCCTGTCTCCGCGCCTTCACGAGCGAACATTCCACAGGCTAACAAAAAAAATCGAACTAAAGTAGTCATTGATGATACATGATGAACGGAAATTTTGTATCAAAAAAAAATGACGTAGCCCTAGCACTCTCAGAAACCCAGCCCGTAATACCCGACCAATCCCAGCGAAGACACTCTGCTCCGAAACCACGATAATCACGATGCTCCACCTGACAACCTTATCAGCGTTCCGGTTCTTCGTGCCTAAGGAACACCCGAAGTCCTAGACGCGTTTCTTCGCGACGATCCTAGCTACAGGCTTCGCGCGCGATCGCCGCGATTCCAAGCGGCGGACCTGGGTATCGAATTCATGTATTGGGAAGGTCTCATCATCGGATGAAAACTGAGTGAACGAGTCGGGTGTTGCTGTCCTCACCCAGATTGTCCATTTTTTCATGGCTGATCAAAAGGCCGAACAAGGTCAAAAAAAAGAGCCATGAATGCTGTTTTGACAGTCGACACAGGAATGCAGGCGATATTATTGTATGACAGGGACCCCTAGCGAGCAAAGAAAGAAAGAATCGAGGTGGGGTGATGGGGCAAGTACTTTATATAATGAAGATAGCAAAGCAATAAATTAGATTTAATACTGCTCAAAAGAACCGCCACGGCCTCCACCATTGCGGTATCCACCATCTCCGCCATCACGTCCTCCACGGCCACCGCTCAAGCCATAGCCACCACCACCACCACCACCTCCCCTACCACGATCTCCGCCACGTCCCCGATCACCACCCCTTCGATCATTAGAATACTCACGACTTCTGCCACCATAACCACCGTCTGGGTTGACCCTCCTGGGCTTGGCGTATGACAGGCTCAACATTTGACCATCGCTAGTCTCTGTCCCATTCAACGCCCCCAAAACCTCAGTCGCTTCTGGGATAGTCAGGAATTCAATGAACCCTGAAGAAGTGGCAAGGCCTGTGTTGTGATCCTTGACTGGCAAATAGAAAAACGTTGTTTTCTTGAGTATTGATGGAGGTATGGAGAAAATGAAAGGTGTACGCACTGAAGTACACACGGACTGAACCGGTGTCAAATCTACCCAAAGCACTCCTAAGCGCGTCTTCGCCGCCCTCGAAGTTGCGGAAGTACAACTTTTGACTTGGCTCTATTGGGGTATTCTGGTTCTCGCGAGGGGGAGGCGCGTAGTCAACACGCAAGTCCCGGTCGATGAGGAATGGAGGATGGCTTTGACAAGCTTCGAAAGCAGAGATGGAACTCTCCTGTGTCGCAAACTCAACATGTGCGAATCCACGGGCAGAGCCATCTGGTTTTGTTCCTTTAAAACAGAAAAAAAAAAGTCAACCAATTGTGCAACAAACTTTCCAGACATAAAGAAGGGGGAAAGGAGTCGGGACAGACTGATGGCGATTGAAAATGGAAAGGGAATGATGCAACATACCTAATTTGACTCTAACAATCTCTCCAAATGGTTCAAAAACAGATCTCAAGTCGGCTTCGTCTGCGCCATACGCAAGATTGCCAACGAAAAGAGACTTGCCAGGTGGGTTCGGTAGGCGCTCAGGTCGGAATGAACGTTGCATCCTATCACGGGGTTGATACGACGACCGTCTGTCACCTCCGAAGTCGGTCCCATCGTAATTTTGACGCATGGACAGAGAGGTTGAAAGAGCACGAGTCGCTATCAGCGACGACGGGTTTGCTTTTAGTACTTGTGCGAGTCGCGTCGACGTTTTCAAGGAGGACGATACGAAGTTAGGTGCACGACATATTACGCGTTGAGACTGTGAGCGAATGAGACTGGCGAACATGTTTTTTTTTTGGGAGGAGGTTGTGTGGTTCAGGAGAGGAAAACAAATTAACAAAAAAAAACGAATTTTTTCGCTCTCATACGTAAAGGTCACGTGAAGAGGCGCAGGGTCGCTCCGATTTTGACGGAAAGTCCTCCACTTCGCACTGTGTTGAGTCCGGGTATCGCTCACTCCAACTTCGACCACTACTTACTGGAATATTCGAGAAAAAAATCGGGGAGAAGGTCTGGTTCTGTATTTCGTCCACATGCAATATCGTCTTTAGTACAAATAAGAAGGCCTTTCTCCACTGGTCACATATTGCCCCGGTGATTGAGAGCCTCTCACCAAGTCAAGTGGCGGAGCGAATTTATGACTGTCAACATATTCCGTCCCGTGGGGTATCATGCGGCCCGAATAGTTTCCCACCCAAAGCTCCACTTTTGGCTTGTAAGTTTCTCGCCAATTCGTTTCTTGTCAGTGAGTAGACTACCCGCATCGTTAACAAGCACCTGTGATATTCATCTTTCTCCTGATTTCCCTCTGAAAGACGTGTTCGGAGTGTTCCGTACCAAATCCGACTGACCCCCAATATTCATTCGCAACAACACGGTAAAATCCCGGGCACTACGAAGACGAGAGCTATATAAAGAACAGAACCCCGACGGACGTGAGCCTCTCTCTTCGATTCCTACACGCTGGAGTCACCACACTCTGTGGAGAGAAAGCGGCCAAGTTCCTCGAGTCGGAAGTGGCCGCGGCCTGTCATGTGGAAAACCTCATCGCCACATCACCTGTCACCTACTAGCCTGTCTTCTCGAAAGCGATTCTCGACTCCTCTCAAGGGCTCGCAACCCTCCTTTGACATGTTCCCGCGAATTTTGGGTGACCTCGTTGGGCGCGGCGCAGTTGAGGTTTTTTCTGTGTGTCCCAAGGTCAACGACTTCGAACCACGACAACACCACCATATCTGATCATTCGCAAAAGCTTTGCGCGAGCCATATTCGTCGACCTTCGTTGGGATCTACGCGTTCCCTGTCGGCCTTCTGAGCTATAGATAGCTTGAAGAATCCTAGTACACAGAATCATCATGTTCCACTGCACCTGAACACCATGCACCTTTGTGTCGGGCCGCGTGGAAGACGGAGAAACTCGTGAACCGTCTGGTGCTTTCGATCTAGTGATCATCGATGTTGACCGTTGATCGCTTTAGGTGCTCATCCTTCGTGGTATGCGTTCATGTGGCTTACTTTCGATGAAGCATATAAGGTCCCCCCCTCGAGCTCCCTTTCAGAAATCATTGGTTCATCCCGAACATGATATTGAAACCTTCCTTCGTTTTGAGCCTCGCTCTGGCTTTGCCTGGCGTTATCCCTCCTGCATTCGCGGCTCCACCCCCACCACCGGGAAGCTGTGTCGTCCCCCCCTCAGCCATCGCTCATAAATTAGCAGCAGACACTTTCCTCCCTGACCCATTCACATTTTTCAAGGACGGTTCAAAAGTCAGGACGAGAGAGCAATGGGCCTGCCGTCGCGAAGAAATAAACCAACTATTCCAAACAATGGAGCTCGGCACCCTGCCTCCCCGACCAGAATCTCTCAAGGGCACATTCTCCAACAGCACCCTCACCATCGAAGCCAAACATCTCGACAAATCCATCTCATTCGCAGTGACCATCACCGCCCCCACCACCGGAAAAGCCCCATTCGCAGCCTTCATCGCCATGGGCGGGATCAGCATCCCCGTCCCCTCCGACATGGCCATCATCAGGTTCAACAATAACGACCTCGCACTGCAAAACGACCTCACCAGTCGCGGCGTCGGCAAGTTCTACCAACTCTACGGAACGAACCATTCCGCATCTGCGATGATGGCTTGGGCGTGGGGCGTCAGCCGCGTCATCGACATGCTCGAAACCACCCCCGGAATCACTCCGCACCTCGACCTCAAACGCCTCGGCGTCTCCGGTTGCTCTCGGAACGGTAAGGGCGCGTTGGTAGCCGGTGCGTTCGATCAGCGTATCGCGTTGACCATTCCGCAAGAGTCGGGATCGGGAGGTGCGGGATGTTGGCGCATCTCCGACGCGATGCTCGCCTCGGGAATCGTCACGCAGACAGCGTCGGAGATCGTGCAGGAGAACGTGTGGTTCACCGAGTCGTTTGCGCAATACGTTAATGAAGTCCCGGTGCTTCCGTTTGACCACCACATGTTGGCTGGACTCGTAGCGCCCAGGGGGTTGTTGGCGATTGATAACACGGGAATTGATTGGCTCGGACCCGAATCGGTGTGGGGATGCATGAAGACGGCGACGAAGGTGTGGGAGGCGTTGGGTGTTCCTGATGGGATGGGAGTCAGTCAGGTTGGGAACCATAACCATTGCGCGTTCCCTGCGAGCCAGCAGTCGGATTTGGACGCGTTCATCAACAAATTCTTAAGGGGTCAAAATACCAACACCAGTATCATTCGAACTGACGGCGCCAATGGGCTTGGCTTTGTCGACTCGGATTGGATCAACTGGGAAGTTCCCAAGTTGAGATGAGAGGGAGACGAAAGGGGAGGAGGCGTTGGAGGTTCTCATTATGCGTGTTCTTCTTTCGGTCGTGTGTATCTTATGAATGGTTTGCTAAAATGAGGATGAGAGCCAAAGATAACCGCAAAGGAAATGCAGGGTGGCGACATTGAACACAAGTCGTTGACATTTGCTCAAAGCAGAATAAATGGGCTGAGTCGGTTTGTGAGGGGGTAATCACGACCAGCGATGCAGAAGGTAATGAAATTTGAAGGAGTTGATCGTGTATCTCTGCCGAGGGATGGGGTTGAAACCATATGTACACGACGTGAAGGACTAGGCCCCAGGATGACGACTGATGAGAGTCGGACCATGATTATATCCAAACTATTGAAATCATTGTGCTTTTTTGCTCTTGGCTTGAGCTGCAGCACGGTTGGAGTAGATCATATCGGTGAAGGGCCTAAGCGAAGATTCTTCAGTCAACACTCGAAGCGAATATCAAATATCCGAGCAAGACGTACCCTTCAAAGCGAAGCGCGATCAAGTAGACGAGGTATACGTATGCAGTGATGAGAAGACCTGCTGGACGTTCGTACCAAAGGGCGCCAGCGGCAAAACACATCGTGCTGCCGACGTACATCGGGTCGCGTAAAACGTTGAATGGAAATCTTTAAAAGGCGTGTAAGTCTAGTGTGATCAAACTCAAATCAAGCTCCGTACCCTTCAACGCGATGGTCCATCAAAATGCCAAAGTAATCTCCAAGGAATGTGCCTGTGACTCCAAGTGCCCATGTCGAAGTTATCACGAATGTTTGGCCGGCGATGAACAGACCAGCTGGGACGAGAGTTGCCAACGGTTCGGGTAAGAGAGGGAACCTTGGCTGATTCTCAAGGGCTTGGTGGTATCTGACAGGTACCAAATTTAGATTATGAGTTGAGCGAAAAATGCATGACGCACAGGCTGTCCCGAATTATGCCGAAAGAGAATATGAGAATGGCCAAGAAATAGCAACCATAACGCGTGTTCCCACCAAACAGACGCGTAATTGTTTTGTTCTTATATTCTAAGAGTGAGTGGTGTGGGGGTGGGGAATTAGAAATGAGCAGTTGGACAATTCAACAAATTGGGTATCAGCTGACCGTTTCTCGCGACAATGTTCCATGCTGTTGGATTAAAGGCGATTGCAAGCAATGAAATTGTGAGAGATGATTGAGACCAGTCAACGATTTTGTCAAATGAAGGAAGAGGAGCCATTCGTGAAAGAAATTCGTTAGTGACAAAGGTGAAGGAGTCGTGGCAGG
>CEMH01203426.1:290-14915 GCA_001179725.1 Macrocystidia cucumis | reverse complement strand
TATATGGCCGCGCGCTGCACAGAATACAGACGAGAAAGGCTTCTGGCCATGGTGGAAGCCGAAGTGCGTCATTCTCCCCGTTTCAAAGGCTGTCGAGTTGAACCCCCGTCTAGCTTTCAAACCAATCAATTGTCCTTTCTCCGGGGTTTGCGAACGAAAAGAAAGTAGAACATCTGGTGATTATTCTAGAGGTAAGACATTAGCATTTTGCCGAACGCGACCTAATCTATGAACTTAGCTGTATACAAAAGCATACGAGCTGTTCAAGAAGTACTCACCAGCAACAGGGCAAACACAAACGCAAAGTCGGTTAACGCTTTGGATAGCTTACCGTATAGCTCAAACGTATTTTGACTCGGGCAAATTCGACATGGCGGTGAGGTAGTTATCGGTTTGGTTTTGATCAGATCGACCCTCCCTGAGGTTTTTCCGCAGGTTTTTCGAGCGTATTGCGAAAACCTATCGTAGAGAGAAGTGGGGTCCAATGTTGAAACCACTTCTCACGACGTGGTATGCATGTGCACAACAACTTGGTGATGTCGAGTTAGGTATAAGGTTGCTGGTCGAGATGATGGGACATGGTACGCCAGGGGTAAGGACCCACGACTTAAAACTAAAGTTTTGCTTAGAGTTGACCAAGAAGGATGAGCCGGAGGCTCTAGAGGAGGATCTTATTGCCCTGTTGAAGGTTAGGACATGCCTTTTGCGCCCCTCCTCGGCAATTGGCAATTAACAGTGGTCTTAGAGCACAGTACCCACAGCTGAAGAAACTATGACGATCGACCTTTCAGAATCTCAGTCAATTCGTGAGTGCATCCCCTTGCTTTCGTATTCAAAATTGATTTCACCGTTCGTCAGTCAACACAAACACTTTCTTCTGGACATCTGAAGTCGAAGTGGGTCAACCTGCGGCCTTCCAGCTCTCCTTGACGGCCCCAGAGCACGTATCGATGACGTTATTGCCGTTCACCTCTGTCACTTTATATTTTTTGGGGATTGATGATCCTTTCATCATTCGTCACATTGATTCCGATGAACATATGCGGAGCTCCATTCGTGTTGTTTCTTTAGGAGACGTTTCGAACAGGGGAGCCACCCGAGAATCCGAGGCTTGTCTGCGGTGGAAACCAGGCGATACAGTCGTTTTTTGCGGGTTTCTTTGCTCAGATGTGCCCAGGGAACTCAAGGTTAGGCCACTTTTTTTGTATAAGACAGTGTTTGCTTACAAGATTCCAGGTCTTGAAGGTCCTCCTGCAGATGGAAGAGGGGAAGTGGAAGATTGCACTTCCTTTTGACCCCCGCGTGCCCCGTCACGGTCTCGTCCCCACTCCACGGTGGTTAACATCTACGAATCCACCAAAGTTCACTCTCATCAAGCGAAACTTGCTACCTTTGGCCACGTATGTCTTTTTGTGCTTGGGAAAGCAATAGCAATAACCGACCTTATGGCTTCTTCAGCGTAAGACACAGACCGCATAACATCATCCTGAAAATATCGCAGGAATCCCCAGCATACATCAATGAGGATTACCCGATCACCATTGACATCACGAACGCGGACGATCGAGAGCTCGACGTTTTCATCAACATTCTCCTGCAGCCTACTGAGATCGACGACGCACGTGGGTCCTCTTCTCTCTGCTGGTGGTTTAGGTCCGGCATATAACCTTGTTGACGCTAGGAAACACCATTATTTTCGAGGATGAACACTCAGCAGCACTCATCAAGGGGGTGCATTGTGGTTCTCTGGCCCCTGGCGTCAGCGTCTCCAAAACCCTCCATCTCATCAGCTCTGGAGGCTCTGGAGATCGCATGGTAGATATATCAGTGCAATCGCGACCGCCATCTACGTCCAGCCATTCTGATGAAGAAGAACCTGAAGTGGACACCGACGTTAGCGAGAAGCTGAGGACGATCGTTGTTCCGACCGTGAGCCCCGTCAAAGTAACCCAAGACGTGACATATCTGCGTTCTTTGACACCATGGGGTGGGCTGGCAGACATGAGTAGCTATGATCAGCATCATTGGGAAGAAAGAAACCAAGGTGAAGCCGAGATTTGTACTAGGATTGAAACCGTCGGGCCCTGGAGCTTGGAGATTGAGAATATCGAGTTGGAAAGAGTCGTAGGTCCATCAGCGCTTTTCAGTATGGTGTGTTTCTGACATAACGGTAGGATAACCCATCTGCTCGCGTCATTGACTCGTTCATCGACGTTGCACCCAAGGCTGATATGTTTCCTGAAGGTGGTTACCCAAGATTCGTCGTACTCTTACACACATTAACATTACCACAGAATACCTTCCCGGAGATGAGTTTTCGGATAGATGCCGAGTACTTTATCTCGCCAACGATCATGAGGACCAAGAGGGTGCCCCAATACCAGCACCGGCAAAGTATGTTATAACTTGGAGAAGGTCGGTTCCGTTTCTGCTACTTCGTTACCCTCACATGGCTCATGACTTTGAACAGGATTTCAAAGGATGGCTTGCGTGGGCCATCAGCCCGAAGCATGTTTTCATTCAAGCCACTCCTACCACCTCGAGAAAACCTAATTGCCCTACTTGAAGCTCCGCCAACTGCGAAACTACACCAACCGTTCACGCTCACACTGACAGTTCGCAACCACCACCCCCACCGATCCGCCAACGTTACTGTCCATCTTGATCCAGACTCTGGGGATGGGTTTGTCACCGCTGGGCTGCGTAGCGGTCGACTGCCTATACTGATGCCCGGAACCGAGGAGAAGCTCGTGTGGAGGTTGATACCGCTTGAGTGCGGGTTTGTGGCTCTGCCAAAAATCAGGGTGTTGGATAGGCGTAAGGTTGTGGTTTCGCCATCCGCTTCTGGGACTGCGACCCCTGTGGAGGCTGAACGTGGGGAGGGTGAATATGTGAAGGTGGTTGATGTGAGATACGATGGTCGACCGGGGCTGGATAAACAACCTGAGAACGAGGTCGAGGAAAGTACACCCAAAGTTGGCAGCGTGTTTGTTTTGCCCTAATTTATGTTGATGAGATGCATTTTTGGACCGAGGCGGACGTGGACGTGGTTCAAACGAATTAGCAACGCTGGGGAGATTCAACCGAAGAGATGTGTGGCTTCATGTTCTTGACATGCGGGGAGATGGTCGAAGCCGAGAGAGCAGGTCGACCAATGGCACGGGAAGTCAAATCTTTGCAAGAAAATTGGAGGCAGTATACTACGTGTTCCAGGTGTTTGCCGAGACGAGGAGTTGCCGACAAAGTATGATTCGGCGGTGTATCTGAGATCTTGCAAAGCAGGCGAGGTTTGCTTCGAGTGCCATGGGCTCCGACCCACATAGCCCATCAATTGCTGTGCTTCCGCTGAGGTTGTCAAGGATTTGTTGCAAATAACGTTTAAGACGAAAGAGAGGGCATTCATGGAGGGTCTGAGGAAAGGTTGCTGACTCCAGCAGCATTTCATCAAGACCCAGATGGCGTCGTTAACCTCGGGATAATCTTCGCGTTGCGGACGTTCTCCCCGCAGAACGGCAAGGATGACCCCGGGATCGTATTTGATATGACGAAACGGAAGAACGTCGCAGTAAATCTGCGCGGGGAGTTCAGTGTTCCCAGTCATATGGTCTTTATCGTAGCAAAAAACATTAACGGACCTCGATCAGAGTCATACCGAACGCCCAAACATCCGTTGCAGTTGTTACTTGGGGCACAGTTCCATCCTCGGTTGGGACGATAAGTTCGTGGGCCATCCACCGGCATGTCCCTCCCACAGTTTTTGTTGTGAAACCAGAGGACTCGAGGATTCGAGAAAGATCAAAATCGGTCAAGCTAACTTGGTGTAGATCATTGATAAGGATGTTGGACTGAATCAAAAAGTTAGCGATCTTCGTTTGGCCTTTGATAAATTATGGGAAAACGGGCTGACCGCTTTGATATCTCCGTGAATAACAGCTCTCGGTTCGAGAGAGTGGAGGTAGGCAAGGCCTGCAGCGACTTGCGTCGCCTGAGCTTCGTGTGAGCAAAGTTAGATGGTTGAAATATCTGTTTGCTCACAACGTTGAGTCTGTCTACTAAAGGATGTTCTGTCAGGTAGTCAGACAGATTTCCATGTTTGTAGTACGGCAAGACGAGGCATGGTGTATTCGGTCGATCGAAGTCGAAGGAAACCCCCAGGAAGGGAGTGACAAACGGATGCTTGAGTTGGCTCCAAACTTCTCCTTCACGCAGGAGTTTCTGTGGAGGGAGTCCGAGTTTGTTATCAACGACTCGGAAACATCTAGAGCTGTACAAACCAACAGGAACGATCTGTTTACCTCTCGCAATCGTATCTGATATGCGGGTTCAAGCCAGGTTCCACGGACCACTTTGACTGCAACCTGATGATGATGTTAGCATAGCCTCGAGATATCCAAGCATCTTAGGAGCTGCGATGGGGTATAAACGATTTACCTTGGTTGGTTCACCTTCTGTGAGCCATATACCTCTCCACACGTCTGCCAGACCCCCATGAGCAAAGTAGTACTTTTCAGCTTTGTAAACCTGGCCAGTCAGTATTTGCATGTTTGAAGGTCAATAGTGAAACCAGTCGTCCATTAACGCCAGAAGAAGTTGCTATCTTGAAAGGAAGCTGAGGAAACAAGCGCCCGCAGGACTGTCTAGACCCTGACAGCCTTTGCGTGAGAGAATTCGGCATTTTCCACCAATGGATCTCGACTTAAAAATGGATTCTGCTCATCCAACCGGGCATACAAGCTCAAGCTCCTCGTCACTAACATAATAACCCAGGCCTCATGCCTTGGCAACTGCTACGCTATAACTGCTCGTCACGAGGTTGGCCACCCCAGTGAATGGCTCTGTCCCAGCCTGAATTGATTGGATGTACTTTTTCCCGACAAGTTTAATCAGTTCCAAAAGATATCCTCAAGGAACACTGTGTTACACACCTGCGTGGACGCGACTCCTTGGTTGGAAATGATGTATTCTGTGAAAGAGAAAAAAATCCACCATGAATACCTAGGAGATTTCTCACAAGAAAATAGACAAATCCTTACTGAAGAACTCGTTCAAATCGGCGTTGAAATTCTTGATCTCACCATCTGCACTGACGAAGGACAGAACGGTCCAATTCTGGTTGGGCCCTTTCCAGAGCGTCCATGTATGACCTCCGAGCTTGATCCCAGAAGTTACTGGGCTCCCTACGGGTTGGATACTTAAGAGGGGATGGGGGTTTGGTCAAGCCCACACGACGCGACGAGAGTGGAACCTCTCACCCTCCAAGACCTGAGAGCCATATCATGCTGTCAAAGATACGCAGGTCATATAAGAGCTCGAAAACGATGTAGCCATGATGAGCCGTACATTTCGTAGGAGGAAGCGGACGATGCTGGTGTGCCAGTCGACGGTACCCCGGTCCAAATGTCGTATCTGAATGGCAAAGAACAACTTGGCTTTAGCTTTTAACTATTAAATGCAGCGGATTAGTGCGCACGCAACATCGGCTCTGATTCCCGCAGACTGTGATTTGTAATTCCAGTTCCATACCGTTGGCGCAGAGGCTACATTTTTTAACTTCGACGCCATAAGCCGTCTTGATCCACGCGCCGTTAACACCAAGAACGAGGCAAATCACGAACCTGTACTCCTTTGGCTGTCTTGTGCTCAACATTGGCATCTTTTTGGATGTAAGGGGTTTGAAAGAAACAAAAAAATAAATAAGGAGGACTGACAGCTCTTGACATTGTTAGCATTATTAGCCCAGGTGTAATTAGTAGACCATGCGACTGAGTTCCCGCTTGCAGAAACCAAGGTCGAGCTCTGCGAACCGACACCAGATTCTGTCGAAGTGTATCAATGAGGTCAGTTGATAACCTGGGTCTTTAGCAGAGAGTCAAGCTCACTAGCTCCCCATAGATTCTGGCAGAGGTTGTAGGACCCGGCGGCGAGGCATGTTGTAGCACCAGAGATGGTTTGCGCCGTCGCGATGGTCAAGACGCCAGGAAATATAATCAAAAAAGATTTCAATTGCATCGCTGGAGGGAGTATGTATGAAAGAGCTGCTAGCGTGCACGTAAACCGTGTCTCTTTCTTTATAACCTTCGGAGAGGAAGGGGGGGGGGCGAACACTAAACATCCATGTGGTCTGAGCAGCCCAGCTGACAGAACAAACGCATGGAGTCCTTGCACCTTCTCCACGATGAATTAAAATCTCAAGTTCCAGGTGTCAGAGGCTGCGACAGCAGGCAACTTCCAACACGTTGAACTCGTAGCAAATCGCCGAAATTCTTCAGGTCGCAGTAATCCTCCGAAATAGCGACGAGAAGCAAACACCTGCAAACAGTCGCGAAATCTTGGCAGCTTGTGCTATTTATAATTATAGACGTCGTCTCCGCGTTTCGGGCAACGCAGACCGTTGTAGGAGACCAGACGGAAGCAGAATGTCCTGAGGATTTCGATCTTGCTAAATACATGCTCTCACTCCTTATGTGAAGCATACCGTATCATCTCCATCCCACATTCAATAAAACTCATCATATTTCCATTACAGAAAATCTTCGAAATAAGACCTGCGGTGGTTTTTCGTACAGAAATGACATCAAATTTTTCTTGAGTGCGGCCACTGGATTCATTATCGACGCGTTGGTTTTCGTTATGTCTCCCGATACACCCAAACTCGTGCCATATTTGCACCGTATCCAGGTATGTCCACAATGTTGCGCCAGACGGTTTGAGAAGTACGAAAAGGTTGTGGAATTCGTTTTCAGGTGAGCTATTTGCGGTGGGACCGTCGCATACGACCGATATACTTCGTGCGCCCTGAGCTTCCGAACGGGAAATTTACCATGATCGCAAGAATCGACTTCGACCGATTTTAGTGTAGGTCTCATCTTCACATCCCCGTCGTGTGGCAAGGTTCGGAAAGGACACTTGATGTTTCGTGGCAAAGCTAGTCCCAAGGTCAAGTCTGAATACATTCGGGAGAAACCATCAGGCTCAATGGTCAGAATCAGATTACGGTCATTCCAGCCCGGCGAGTCGAATGGTACTGTTCCTTGGCGACTCACAAAATTGAATTATATAGGGTCGTACTGACCTCTCACCTTTGCCGCGTTGCTCTTGGCATCGAAAAATACAAGGACAATTTGTTCACAACTTTTGATTCGATCGCTTTCGGGATTGTTATTCCGCATCCTCTTTACTTATTGAGACACTCGTTAGAGTCATCAGGTCCCCCCGATTTTCAAAAATAGGCGATTCTCACTCACGACGATGCTTTCCCAGTGACCGCATTTGTGTCAGCTGCACCGACGCCCGGGGAAGTTGCTCTGAGAAGCGTCGTCAGTATTCTTAACATTTGGACGCAATTTCCTTTGCCATTCCTTGCTGACGATTGCGGCGGGGCAGGTTGACGATCTCGCTGAGCGCTCTCCGGAACCTGGCTGCAAACCTTTCTGCATATAAATGCGCTCCCCAGCTGGAACACCTAGACACCATCCATCCCAGCTGAAGCCACCACCACCTCAAGATACTAGCCTGTAGCCATTCACCAGTCCATCTATGCGTCATCATCCACATTCATTCTTCCACCTTCCTTTTCTCAACAACATGCTCTTTCGTTTTCTTTGAGCACATTCTTTCCCTCCTTCGTGTCTTGAGAGTACACGATGCAGAAAGTGTTGTGTACCCGGCCGTTATATCCCACCCTCTTTGCCTTATTATTCCGCTCTCTTGTAGCCACTTGTCGTGTAATCGCCTTGGCCCTCTCTCCGATGTGACTCGGAAACAACCTTATCAATATCTATCCAGATTCACTAAGATGTCGTGTGAATCTTACCGCTTTCCAAAGCGTCGTTTGCTCCCCCGGATTCGCCAGCACACGGTCTTCTCTCCGAGCGGGCCGGGCCAATTGAAGTAATGAGCATCCAACTAATTTCCTGAACATGTTTGATGTACATTGGCGATTAAGATTGCTCCCAGCCGATCGCCAGCCGCTAGGAACGTTGCGAAGAGAGAGAGAAAATGCAAGAATGCGATTTTGGAGGAATTGAGGGAAGGAAAGGAAAAAAAAGGTCTGTTACTTTCGCACGTTCCGCGCCATCCTTGACAAGCATGGGCCATTCTCATTTGTGTGTGGGTACGCGCGTGAGTTTTGACGCTGAGCAGAGGGTTTTCAATCGCTCCGATGGCTACATATCGAAGTACAACCTGTGATTATTTTGAAATTGATGCGTTCAACATGTAACGTTACAGGGTTGGTTGATACACGTCCGCGTTCGGTCAAGTCATATCGTCGTCCTAAAACCCTCCGGGTATGAAAAAAAAGATCGTATTCGCCCCCATCAGGTTAGGTATTGACGATCCGACGCTTTGGAGGGAGCGCGGCCTCAGCTTGAGCTTGTTCGTCGTACGCGGGCGGCATCTGGAAGGGTTCTACCCTGAGGTTTCGCGCTTCCAGTTCGTACTGGTTGCTCAGCTGCAAGCCACTCGAGAACCGAAGTGGCGCGAGCTGTGGCGTCCCGGTCGCCGCAGTGTTTTGATTGAAAGCGAATCCTCCTGTCGTGGGGTTTCCACGACGTAGATCCTCGTGCTCTTGCACTGGTGTATAGCCAGCAGAAGTGTGATATGGTTCATGATCTAAACGTTGAGCTTCAGTGAGCGTTGTAAGTACTTGAATACACTTACCAAGACTGAAGTTTGGCTGCCTTCGACTGGACGAATCGTTTCGTCTCCGTCGCCTCCATAGGACATAAGCGATTCCTATCGAGGCAATGAGAGTGATCCCCCCAACAACGGTACCGACAATGATGGCCAATGGCGATCCACTACTCTGGGGATCAGGGAACGGCACTTGAGGCATCGAGGCAAGATTTTGGAAGGTAGGAGAGTAGGTGATGTAGTCGAGCATGAGCTCTTGCCCCGCTGTGCAGTCATCAAGTCGAATTTCGAGAGTGTGATTGCCACTCTGGAGCACGTCTGTTGCAAAGAGTTGAAAGTTGAACTGATAGCCGTTTGGTGCCTGAGGAGAGGAAGGGGTGGCGGCAAAGGTGAGAGTAGAAGGTGGAGGCTGTGATGGTTGGGACGGAGGGTTTGGAGAGCCGGAGTCCGGGGGACCTTCGCGCAAGGTGAACGTGACAGTGATGGAACCTACGGCGGCCCAGTGGAAGACCCCATATACCCCAACAGCAGACCCTGGGAAGTTGGAGGTCGTCATTATCAGAAGCTGAAAGGGGCATGTTGAAAGACTGTACCTGTGAAGTGGAACGTGGCTGTATCCCCCCGTGTTGAGGTTGAGCGAGTGCTATTTCCGTAAGGGAACCCGCTGAGATTCTGGCCTAGGAATAGCTTTTGCTTGTTCCTCAGCCAAGCCCCTTTATATACGATGGCGCTATCGGTATCGTCTACCAAAAGAGTTTGACCAAGGACAGGAGTGTTGTCTCCAGGTGTCACAAGAATGTAGTCGACCGAAGTTTTTGCAAGTCCATCAATGAAGATAGTGTGCGGACCTGCGTCCAGTGTTGGAGATTGGTACCATTGTAGGTAGGTTTGTGGGGATGGATCGTTGTAGGAAATGACATATGACGGGTTGGAGTCTAAGGTGATGGTAGCGTTTTGTGAATAATCTGGGCCTGGTGTGTTGCCGATAAACGCGACTGAAACCCCTATGAAACGATGTTAACACGCTCGTGTTGCATATTTAAGGACGGAAGGGGTGCAATGGGTGTACCTGTGAAGGTGTAGTTGAGAGTCCCAGCCACAGAACCGTTGGTGTTGGCAAAGTCTGGCCAAGTGTTTGACCCACCCATCCAGCGGGAATCTTGGTTGATACTCCATTGCCCTCCGCCGTACTGAGCGGTCTTGTCGGGTTGATCGAAAACTATGAGAGGCGCAGTGGTACGGTTAACCATTCTATTCGTGGTGCTGGACAAAGTCAAGCGGGTTTAAGCGGGTTTACTTCAAGATTATTATCAGGAAAAGTGACGTAGAGGGCGGGAATGGGTGAAAGTTGAGTGAATTGATAGGACGGTGTTGGGTTTGTTTCGAAAGGATGCACTTGTGCAATGGCTGGACCAAGACAGGCCATTACTCACGCACGGATCGCCAGTGGATGCTTGAAATCGTTTCAGGAACACAGCGGGCACGAGGTGGCCCAGGGATGCAGGGTTCAGGGCAGCGAGCGGCATTGGTCACGGTGAAACAAGAACACTGCCCTACGCAGATTGAGCAACGCTGAACGCTGCAAAGACTCCTCATAAGATAAATTCATGATTTACGGTGCAGGTCCGACATGTTATATGACGAGAGAAGCAGTATAAGCAACTCGTTTGAATGAATGGTTGTGTGGGCTGAGAGCGGATCAGATTAGATGACGGAAGAGATGACTTACCGCCGTTCGGAATGATTGTTTGGCTTGGCGCGCGCTTGCCCGCATGGATCACTCAGCCTCGACCCTTCTATCCTACCTTGCCCTGCACCACAACAACATTGACTGCGCCTTCATACCTCCCTAAATACCCCCCACCTTTCAACTGGTCTCGCCATGCCAGGAAACTCTCTAACTCGTGATGTCAGCTTCAAGGTTGCACCCGTCGTTCTAGAGACTCTCATCAAGCACTACTTCGATCGCGCGAGAAGACACGCTCAAGCAGACAACTCCCTTCCCAAGTTAAGGCAGGATGAGTTATTATATGACCAGGCGTTCACGATTGTCAAGGTTTGTCTCCACTCTCGCATCAATACATGTGGCCTAACCGCTCCGAAACCACAAAGCAATTCCTGCATACTGCCAGTTTGTACGCGCCCAATCCCTGCACAAGACGTGCCACATTCTGATTACACTCTCCATTATGTTAGTCATACCGTAGAAGAAGTTCAAGGTATGTCCATCACAACTTTGTCGCCACACAACGCCAACCGCTTGGCTCTGCAAAGCGTTTGCGAACATGCGGACGCCGTCCCCGCCGTGGGTTGTCGTCGTTCGAGTTATAGTTCCCATGTCCTGCTGCGACGAAGCTGCTGATGTGGTGATCAAAGCTTTTGGCGGAGAGGAAGCCATGCGTAGGATCGTGGGTGGAACCAAGTGGTGGCAGGTTCGGGGTTCAAACGGGTTCGTCCTTACTCTCCCTCGGGTGATGTACCCCGTCTCAACACTTCAATCAGGTTTGACGGACAATGGATTACCTCAAAGAAAGATTGGAAAGAAGCGAAAAGGCGACACAAGGCACGTGAGGGAGTGGATAGCCGACCAGTTTCCCCCCCAGATTCCTCAACCACCTCTCCTGGATCCTCTAGCCCGTTAAGCCCTGAAGGGGATACGGCCACTTATGACGAAGATATGGATGAGATGCGGTGTATCCTGTACTCTCACGGTGGGGGATATTACTTTGGGAGTGTTGACCAAGAAAGATACAGCATTCAACGACACGCTCGCAAAATAAACGGCCGTGTGTTCGGTATGTCCGTTCTAGGGTTCGCATATACGTATTCATTTCAAGTTCAGCGGTCAACTATCGCCTGGCTCCTCAGTACCCTTTCCCTTGCGCCATTCAGGACCTTGTCGCTGCATGTGGGTTCAAAGCTCCTGATAGCGTTGCAATGCTGAACTTGCCCACTCAGACTTGTACTTGATACGTCCTCCGCCTGGTGCGGCTCACCGACCTGTCAAACCATCACATATAATCATTTCGGGAGATTCAGCTGGAGGTGGACTCTCACTTGCACTGCTCCAAGTCCTTCGCGATGGTGGCCTGCCACTTCCTGCTGGTGGCGTGTTGATTTCACCTTGGTGTGATTTGACTCATTCGTTTCCAAGCATACACACAAACCGTGACACGGTGAGTGTGTTTTCTTCGCGTTTGCCTCTGAGGAATTAATCGCGGTGTATAGGATGTTATACCTCCTTGGGGACTTTCCCTTCAAAAGCCCAGTACTCTGTGGCCACCTCCTCCAGAAGATGTTACTCTTCGGGTCTATTCTTCCCTTAGAACTCGCATCCGGGCCACCTTCCAACGTACTCAGAGCCCTACGTCTTCATCAAAAGCGAACGACGTGTCATCTGATACGGACGGGAAACTGCATCGTACAGATCAGGAACAAACCCAATCGACTCAGACGATATCCGTTGCCAGCCCTGTTGGAGAAAATCTGACAGTTAATGACCAAGTTCACCTTTATGCCCAAAATAGCCTGTTGCCGCACCCCCTCATAAGCCCAGCTTTATCCTACCTTGGTGGACTTCCGCCTCTTCTTGTCATTGCCAGTGATAGAGAAGTCCTCCGTGACGAAATTTTATACACGTAAGCGTGGTATCTCCTCGTTGTGATGGAGCTTGCGTCATAACACGCCTTTAGCGCCCACAAGGCCGCAAATCCAGCCAAGTATCCAATCACTGAGAAATCACGTACTATGTATCCCAGTCTCGTTGGCATTGAGGAGCGGTACAAAGATAAACCCACTCAAGTTCACCTCCAGGTTTATGACGGTTCGTGATTGGGATGCATCAGATCGCACGCTTTTTAATGCATTTGCAACCACTAGATGCTGCTCACGTTCTTCCTGTTCTTTTCTCGTTCACAACCCCTGCGAAATACTGTTATCGAGTCATTGCCTCGTTCTGCAAGCATGTCACTGCGACACCGACAAGACCCCAAAGCCCTACGGCACCGTCCTTCTCAAGCAACCTCTCACGCCGATTTTCTTCGAAGTATAAGCGCCCCTCTGAGGAGTCGACCCGATCAACCGGGGTTGCGCCGTATACTCAAACATTGAACCTCGCAGCCTCGAGTAGCGTGCCAGCCCTTGAAAGTCCAATTTCACCATCTACCCCGCCTAAATTTCTTGGAAAGCGTTCTTTATCTGCTCGTCTTTCCCGGGCTAGTTCTTTGATTGTCCTTCGCCCACTCTCGTTCCATAAATCTGGGGAGTTGACTATTCCCGAGGCAGCTCCAGTCGAAGTTGCTGGTGGCCTTCCGAACGGTGGCCCTTCGCGAACGCATTCCAGCACTTCGTCTGATGTTGGAGGCCCGCGCTTTCGCGTTTTAACGCCAGTGCCACCCCCGCAAGAACCTGTTGAGAGAGTTACTGGAGAACGAGACGTCTATGGCAGCGATCCCGTGCGTCTTGCGACTATGCGATTTCTTCTTTTGTCAGCTTATGCTGATGGTTTCTTTCCAGACCCTACTTGCACCTGGTGGTGTTATGATTCGCGAACGCATCTCAACACAGGGTGTTATCCGCCCTCTCGAGCCTGAATCCGAAGTCGAAGCGTTGAACCTTCCTCCGGAGTCCATTGGTGTGCATTCACAACAAGCCATGCTGCGATACCTGGATGGTCGGACCATGTTTGATAGAAAATACCATCATACCATCAAGTCTTTGGAGAAGCACCGACAGCAAGCGTTGCAGCAGATGGAACACATTCGGAAGGATGGTCTTTCGCTCATACCATCGAAAATCTTGAACCAGGATCCAAGGTCAATGAGTTTGGACGGGACGAAACATGGAGTGAAGGAGGGGTTGATGGCGTCTTCGGGGATGTGGAGTTGGGCGTGGGCGATGGATGGGGAAGAGAGACCACCACCGAGCAGTATCGTCGCGAGAGGAGATATGGAGGAAGCGAGGAGGTTGGCTGCGTTTGCGGAACATGCGGAGGATGAAGATTGTCATTCAATCAGCGGGAACAGTTTCTGGTCCGCAATGGTCAATTATTTCACGAACACGCCAGACCAGAACAAGAAGCACACTGCGTCGAGCCCGGAGGACGAGGAGGGTTTGCAAGAGACCCCGATTTGCCCAGGGGAGGTGGTTTTGACACCTGACTCGGAAGAGAAGAAGACGACGAGTCCAACCTCAGCCAGCCCACACAAATCGAGGCTTTCAAGGTTTCTCTCGCGGAAATTGCATCGGAGTCCGGTGGAGATGGAAAAGAGGACCGATGGCATCGATAGCCATTCGGTATGATATCAATGATGAGGATCGTTATGGTGGACTTTTGGACGGATTTGTGTACGCGTAATGCGTATATATGGTGTACCCTTGAAGAAGATAGATAGAATCACCTGTTTAAGTAGCAGCTCTAGTACCTATTTATTRRTAGGATAATTGTTGTTGTAGGGGAATTTTGCCTGGAAAAGTCGCTGCCTTCGCTGCGCATGTGAAATGAACTCCGTGACCGACGACAACGACAACCGCCGCCACGGCTGCGCACCGTCGTTTTTCGTACACATTTGTACCAGATACGAACTTCAGACGACGACACCACTTTGTTTTCAACATGCTCAACTTTATTGTTTGTTTAGAAATTCATCGAGCATAAAGCCAGGAAATCTTGATTTATTATTGGGAACAAATGCACTGAGCAAGCCAAAAACAGTAAAAGAAAAACCATCTGAAAAATCATCTCGAGTTCTCTTCCCTTCGTCTGAGCCATTAAGGATCAAAAGGAGAGAGGAACAAAAAAAAGACGAGAAAGCAAGTGGCGAGGTTTCACACAACCGGATGCGGGAGGGGGGGATTGTATCATTTATCCTCTCGTGGGACCACAAAGAAAAAAATGAAATAACGGGCACAAGAAAGGATAAGGGAAGAAGTAAGAGAGGTAGGTGTACGCAGCGAGTGACAATGGATGCATATGGGATGGGAGGTGCAAAA
>CEMH01203414.1:150486-165779 GCA_001179725.1 Macrocystidia cucumis | reverse complement strand
GTGTGGCGCCAAGCTGTAGATGAGGAATGCTGGACACTTACCTATGATACATTCGAAGGTTTTGAATCGCATAATTTGGTTGACGCGCCGGCACCATGTTCACTGGTATGAGTGTGAGTTTTCTCTTTTATTTCTAAGGCTCTATCAGACTATTCCAGCTTTCTGCAACCTTTCAAAGAATCGGCACCGCCACTCATCCAAAACCTCTTCTCGAGTCCACCTCACAGGTGGTTGGTTTGTTGGTTCCTGATATTAAGCGGACAACTCTGATCACAACGTGTCACGCAATCAAGGAAGAACTCAAAGAATTGAGCGACCTTGGTTATGCGCGGGAATGAGTGCTGGCAGGCGGACTGAAACGCGAACAGCTTACTTCAAGCGATTGTGCGACTTGACAGTTTTTTCCTCCAGGCCCCCAAGTATCATCACATTTCTGGTAGTTCCACAAGTCCGCCACGGTCTCTCCGGTTGTGTGTTTACCACTCAGTTCGACATCGACACGGTACCGTTTGACCGAGAACAGCTCGGGTCGGGAAACATACGCAACAGTCAGGGCGTCGTGAAGCGGGGGGCCATCGTCAAATTCGAAAACCGATTTGTACGTTGCTGCGAAGAACACCAAAAGCGATGAAAGAATGCCCCGGAGGTGTGTTGTTGGAAGCGGAAGGACTTTCGCAAGCGGGTCAAAAACCGTGTTCGTAGCCAGCAAGCGAGCTTGAATTTCCCTTGTGACGATCGCAGTGTGGGTGACGTTGATTGGAATCATCGTTTTCGGGATTGGTGTGTCCAGAACGATCTGCGCGGCCACAGCTGCATAGTTCAATCGCCCAAGACTGGTCAAATGAGATGTTTGGATGAGGCTGATCGTGGCACGTACGATCACACATGATGTTATATTCCGCGACGGAAGAGCGATTTCCCAACCCGATACCCCCGCCCATGAAGACAAATTCCTCGATGGTTGGAAGGAGATCAGGGTACACCCTGATAAACAAAGCGATGTTCGTCATTGGCCCTGTAGAAATCATAGTGACTTTGTGTCCATCCCGACGAGCTTTCCGAATATGTAGAGCCATTCCATCGAGAGCCCTGATGGGTTCTCCTTCAGTGTCGATCGCGAGGTAAGACCGGACTGAAGGGTCATTCGCAAGGGGTAACCCCTCGACTCCTCCCAAACCATCTTCTCCGTGAATCTCCGGGTCATGTTTGATGGGAGCGAGTAGTGGTCTTTCTGAGCCAGGATAGACGCGTATTTGAGTGTCTGCGCCGAATGCCCATAAGCAACGCGCGGCGTTTTGGGTGGTGTGGACGATGCTCGCGTTTCCGTGTGTCTGATGGCCCCGATTTCGTTGTCATTCGCTCTACGAGGATATGAAAGACGTCATAACATACAGTAGACACTCCGAGGACAGTCAGATTGCCACAGCTGGTCGCCAACATAATGGCAGTCGCATCATCATGCCCCTACGACAACCTCCCGATGAATTCCATGACAGGCAGCAGATGTTGGGATACTTACCGGGTCTACGTCCAACCAAATGTATTTCATATCGGAGGTTGTCGTGAATTGTGAATGAATTGGGAAATACTAGGAGGAAGTTGGCTCAGGGTTGTCCTATCATGGGCTCGCACACAGCACATCGTAGGGTCAACGTGGCCAGGGAGAGCTTAAATGACAGCCACGTTCTCAATAGCTAATCAACAAGATTTCGTCTCATCATTATGACGATAACTACCAGCGATCGCGATCGTATTTACTCCTTCAAAGGAGGAGTATCGAGGTAGGACAGAGATTTTCCTCCCACGGGGTAACGAGGAAGATCGGACGAGTCTGCAAGTTGAGCATACTTCCTAACCTCTGCAAGCTCCTCAGGAGTTAATTTAATGAAAGCCGCTCCTAAGTTCTCTTTGAGGTACTGAATAAATGTTAGAAATCTGCCGCGTTGCTGCAAGCTGCGTGGCTTCTGACCTTCGCTTTTTTCGTTCCTGGAATGGGAATAACGTTGGGACCTTGCATAAGTAGCCAAGCCAAGGCGATCTGTCCAGCCGTCGCGTTGTGCCTCTTCCCAATTGTAGCCAGGCCATCAGCGAGCTTCAGAACCTTGGGGAAATTCTCCTTGCTGAATCTAAGAAAAAAAGTCGATTTTCGTGAGACAGCTGCATATCGTCGACATCAACCTACCGAGGGAGGAGACGACGATAATCGCCCTCTTCGAAATCATCCGGAGATTTCTAGAGCCAGAGCGTGAACCAAAATTCGCAGCTTAAATTAGATGAAAAAACCCACAAATCTGCCCGTTAAGAGACCGCGGCCCAAAGGTGAATATGGGACTATGGCAATTCCCAATTCGACACATGTTTTGAAAACTCCAATCTTATCGTCCTCAATGTCCAACGTGAACGGGGAATATTCAACTTGAACCGCAGAAATCGGGTGGACTGCATGCGCCCGACGAATAGTCTGGGATGAGACCTCAGAAAGCCCCAGATACTTCACCTTTCCTGCACTTGATGTCGGGCTATCAACGAGGGCATCACATGAAAAAGTGGAGATACTTACTGCACCTGCTCCGCCATTGCTTTCACTGTAACCTGAAGGGACCAGTATGAACGATAGCCTCTGGGCGACACCAAAACAACCTAGCACACCTCAATAGGAGTATTCACGTCTGCTCGCTGATAATTCCAGTAAACGACCAAAATCTTCAAAAACGTTCAGCGCAACTCACATGGAGGTAGTACAAATCGATAGTGTCAACCCCAAGCCGTTCGAGGGAGCGCTTCACGGCCGCTCGGACGTAATCAGGCTTTCCGTTAATGACCTGCTTCATCAGATTCTCGAACCCGAATTTCGTGGCAAGAAATATATCATTACGTTTGCCGGTGCGCTTGAACCTAGAAAATCCGTACGAGAAGGCATTATCATCGAAAAACATCAAAGAGGAGCGATGCTAAGCATCTTACTCACCATTTCCCAATCAAAACCTCTGAGTCATTGTACACATCGGCGGTATCCCAGAAGGTGCAACCGATTTCGTACGCAGCATCTAAAACCTGTTCATTGACCATCAGCACGCAACCAATGTCCAATGAGATGCACCGAGTACCTTGAGACGTTCTTCGTCGGTATCTGTGCTCCCGTAGAACGCAGAAATGCCCATGGCGCCAAATCCGATGGCTGTCACTGGCGTATCGCCAATCAGGCGCGTTGGGAGTTTTTGTTGTATCTTAAGTTCAGTAGACATATCAGTGCGATTTGCAAGGTGGACGTGGAAGAAGAGACGGGTTTTCACAATTTCGCTCCTGCGTGAATGGCTTTTAATCGTGATGTCATGTTGCGACTGTTCGATGTTGTCTGACACTGTCTTAGCCGCATGCCACATGGTGCCCAAAGCGTCTTGCACGATCGAGATCACCGGAAAGGTCATTTCAAGTGTTTGTTATATACCATATCTCTCTTTGTGTGCCAAGGAAAAGCGCGTATTGAAGTAGGGCAGTAGGTGCTCAAGGGAGAGGAGTATCGAGGAACGAGAGCACTTTCATGCCTTCGGGATACCGTTGAGGTCGCGAAATATCTGTCTCCTTCGCAAGTTTTCTGACTTTGGCTAACTCTTCGGCGTTCAAGTGGACTGATGCCGAACCAAGGTTTTCTCTCAAATACTATGATAGCGATCAGCATCTTCGGGGGATATTGTGAGATTGATGGGTGTTCACCTCGATCTTTTTGGTACCAGGAATCGGGATGATGTCAGGCCCTTGAGCGAGGAGCCAAGCGAGAGCGACTTGTCCAGCGGTAGCATTGTGATTTGCTCCGATCTCTTTGAGTCCGTCAACAAGCTTTAGAATATTCGGAAAGTTCTCTTTGCTATATCTGTTTCGGATTGAGTATCCACGCGAACGTCATGTAGCCACCCATATTCACCGAGGAACGTGGCGTCGGAAATCATCCGGTTTGAAATCTTCAGGAGATTTCTGAAAACGAGAAAGAAAAATCATATATAAGTAACCAATCATCAGATTTCGC
Organism: Macrocystidia cucumis; assembly: GCA_001179725.1. Taxonomy (NCBI): domain Eukaryota; kingdom Fungi; phylum Basidiomycota; class Agaricomycetes; order Agaricales; family Macrocystidiaceae; genus Macrocystidia; species Macrocystidia cucumis. The sequence continues at coordinate 161,755 of CEMH01203414.1, read as the reverse complement.
AGCCAAGTAAAAACCTACGTATTTCCCAGTGAGCATTCCCCGACCCAACGGGCAAAACGGAATCACCGCGATTCCAAGTTCCCTGCATGTCTTCAACACGCCGAGTTCCTCACTCTCGATATCCAACGTGAAAATGGAATATTCGACTTGCAAAGCGGCAATGGGATGCACGGCGTGGGCCCTACGAAGTGTCGAAGAGTTCACCTCTGAGAGTCCGATATACCTAACCTTGCCTTCCCTAATCATAGCAAAAATGTCAGACAATTCAGCCAATTCGGGGACGCATTTGATAGTTACTTTACAAGTTCGGCCATAGCTTTCACCGTATGCTGTGCGAAGTGAGACGGTGTGCTACCGAATCATCAAAAAAAAGACCAACCTCGATAGGAGTATTCACATCCGGTCGCTAGGTGAGCACAAAACCGATTAGCTGGCTTTCAAAACACGAAAAACAAAACGAGAATCTTACATGAAGGTAGTACAAATCGATGGTATCAATCCCAAGTCTGGAGAGCGACCGCGCAGTCGTTGCTTTGACATACTCCGGTTTCCCGTTCACCGTCTGCGTACCGACATCGACGAATCCAAACTTGGTGGCGAGGAATATCTCGTCTCGTTTCCCAGTTCTCTTGAACCTTGTATTCAAACGTAATCATGAGTGAGTAATCAAATTAGCCTTCCTAGGGCAGAAATCCCCGGCAAGGCAACCTACCATTTCCCAATGAGTTCTTCAGAGTCCTTGTACACATCCGCGGTGTCCCAAAAGGTACACCCATTTTCATAAACGGCGTCCAACACCTATCAGTGACACCAAGCCCCAGCTAAATCAGGCAACGAACGCTTCATCAAGAATGAATTTAACCAAACATACCTCAAAACGCTGATCATCAGGCAAGACATCCCCGTAAAAAGCTGACATTCCCATTGCGCCGTATCCAATCGCAGATACCTCATCGTTGCCTATCTTTCGCTTTGGGAGCGTATGCCGCATTTGCAATTTGGAGGACATGTTGTGAATAGAGGCGAGTCAAAGCGGCCAGAAAGATCATATAGTTGTCTGAGCTTTTAGGTCTGGGTCAACGTCATACCGTATCGATCACCTCATATATTCAAAGACATGTGTTTGAAGTGTCTAGGTGGATCATGTTCTGAACGAAAGAGATCGATTTAAGCCAACATAAACACTGCAGGGACGAGATCCTGTAAGTATTAACATTACAACACGAGAGGACCACCTTGTGATGGATAGATAAAAAAAAAGAAACAAACAAGCCTATGTCCTCCCCACAGATTGCATCTGAAGTGGGTGAACGGGGCTAATGCTCATAGCGCCCAACGATTTCCCTAATCCAAAGTCGTCGGGCCGTGATTTTTGGGGTATATCTAAATAGCTGGTCGGTCTTTGCAGGTCATCCGCATCCTCCACTTCGTCTTCATCTTCTGCGTCCTCTTCCTCGTCGTCCTCGTCGTCCTCATCAATGGCAACCGAGGCCCATTCCCGATAAACCGGTTGTATGAACGCGTTGGATTTCGGTAGTCGATACGGGTCAAAGGGGAAGAAAGCGTTAAGATCCGCGTTTACAGAGTCCCCGAGGAAGGATGAGTGGATCGTGTGGACTGGGCGTCGTGGGGATGATGAGTCTGAGGGGGGGTCATGAGTGTTTCCGCCATACTCCGCGCGTTTGTTCGCCTCCAAGATGGAGTAGCAATATATGAAATCTGTTGCGTGTGCTACCCGGGCGAACTGAGTGACCACGTTCGTCGAACAAACCTGACCAGCAGTTAGTGATCTTCCAATCACCGAACATGTGACGATGCTCACCTTGAGCGGATTGAGGATCGATGTAATAACACGTTGCAGAACTCCCAGCTGCGCCATCCATTTTTTGCTCCCCTTCTTCTTTGGTCCGACGAGCGCAAGGTCTTCATCACCAAGGGGGTCATTGTCCTCTAGGAGATCTCGCCACCGGAAGCAGAAGATGAGGAAGACGGCTTGCGTGACTGCGTAAAACACATTGTTGTGGAGATGACCGTCTACGACCGCGGCCACACTCCCTTCCCGCGTGTGTTGCTCGACAGTCTCTAAATGAAGACGGAGGAATTCGCATAGAACCTTCATGACACGTCTCGCACCCTCGCGATCCACGAACGTTGCTCGACTGACGAAGCTACCGATGTAGGATGCCGCAGCTGCCCGTGTAACCGCAGGGGTGTCGTTGTTTTGAGCCGTTCCGTCCGTAATGTTGCCGCCACGTCCGAAAAGCGCACGGTCGACCAACATCCCTTGGAAGAGGTCGGAAAATTCTGGATCGAGGGATGTAAACCAGAAAAGGAGGAATTGAGTATATCTTGACTTGAAAGTCCGCAAAATCGCTCGGTCGAAAATGGAAAGCAAGCAGTGGAATTGCGTTCGCATAAGGGACCGTTGTCGGGCTGATGTAGTCTCGGGCGACCAAGATCCGTCGGTTGATGATGGGTTGATCTCGGTGGGTGGTGGGGCTTGGGAGAACGACTCAATGGGGGATGATTCCGGCATGGATAGCAAGTCCGAGGGGAGGGGTGGCAATCCTGAAGTTGTTGAAAGTTGCGAAGTCGGCGAAACGTTGGAATGGGTGTTCTGGAAGTGATCGAATAGGAGGGCGAGTATAGCATCTAATTTCTTCACCATTTCTTGGATGTGTTTGATATCTGTTGAGATTTCAGGTGTCTTGTCTACATCATCCAAGTCTCCGCCATCCGATGATAGGTCACTGAAGTTGTCGTTACCATCGGAATCGTCAGAGTCGGAATCAGAATCATCGTCTTGGCCAATGACAACATCAAACGGGTCAAGGTCGAACATTTCCTGATCTAAGGATTCCTCCTCTATCTCCTCCATCTCAACTTGGATTTCAACCTAATGATCGTTAACTACGTACACGCCACTGATAAAGCAACACGCACTTACATCAATCTGTATGGCTCGGTCTATTATCGTGGCGAGTATCTTGTCAGCGATTTGTGGACAATAGCCTGATATCCTCAAAAGGTTGCGGATATAAGTCGCTTGGCAAACTTGACTCTGTCGTTTATGTGGAAAGTTGCGAACTAGCAACGGTAATAGGGTTGACGACAGCGTTGGAATCAAGGTAAGGAGGTGGCGGAGAAGGTAATGTAGACGATCATAAATGAGTCGACGAGTCAAAGGACTTGAAAATCCCTCCGGAACACCCGAGTCCATGGCTTGCAACCCGCTTTCTGTGGTGGGGTGAGCTGAAATTGAAAGACGGGAGATGTTTATGACACATACGGTAGGTGAATCCCCGCGTAACCTTTGCCAAGACGAGGGTAAGGTACTCGGGCCTTGCACTGAGAAGGAGCCCAATGAAGACTGTGTATTCCTTCACTGTAAGCGCATCCAAAGTCGTCCATGGCATATTAACGATTGCTTCAACGAGGGATGAATGATTGCGTTCTAAACGAGAGACTACATGAGTCAGAGCCACGATCCAAAGCCGAATATGTTGTGGTTGAACGCGATCTTCTGGCGAGGCTGTAGATGGAGGATTAAATTGGTGAACCAGCTCATCGAAAAGCTCGGAATTTCCCTGGAAAATTGGCAGCGTTCAGACGAGTGTCGTGTGCCACATAGACCAATAAGTACCTCGGATTTTTGTTGAAGTGCGTTATTGAGAAAGGAGAGATATAAATCTTTTCGATGCTTTTCGTCCAATTTGACCCGAGAGTTTGACGCGATCGGTCTGCGGATGAAGAGAGGTGGGGCTGTCTTGGCGAGAGGATCTGAGGAGCGCTTGAGAGTTGATTTACTATCCATATGGCGAGTGGATTTTTGTTCTGGGCCTAATTTTGTAGTACGCTGGTTGTATTGGGATAGACGAGAATGGGGGTCCATTACCGAGGCCTTCGTCGTCGTCGTCCTGGTCGTCGTGGTCGTCAATGGGGAGGTTAAGGGGTCGCTCGCGTGCGTCCAAAAATTTGGATGCTGACGTAATGTGAAGAGCCCAATTTGGTGAGGATCCACTTCCAGGTTTTGCATCCAGCCTTGTCCCTATCTCTTCCTTTCTTCCTTTCCCCATGTCGACCTCAACATTCTCTTCAGCGCATCGGCTCTACGTGAAGTCCCTTTACAAGCGTTATCTTACAAATGCTCTTGACTGGACTGTCAGGAGAGACCTCTGGCGGGCTCAGGCTTTACAGATTCGGGCAGAATTTGAACGCAACCGGTGAGGGAAATAACTAGGTATCGACCGTGACAATACTCAACGTTGTCCCAGGAATGTGCATGACCCGCGGGCTCTAGCCGCTATCTTGGAGAAAGCAGAGGCCACTCTGGCCAGCAAGAAACATCCCGACCCATACATTTGTGGGTTATGAGCTTGTCTACGGTGTATATGAGCTCAACGTCTCCGTTCCCTCTGTAGCACCCCTGTTCCCTGGTGGTACCAAATGGTATGTGATTATGCTGCTGAAAATACGACATTGATCAATCACGAGTCACGATAGGGAACGCAACACTCCCGTGAGTAAAGTTTTTCTGCGGGCTCGGAAGAATTAGGAACTGATAACGGTTTTCATCAAAGCCTTCCATGGGACCACTCTATGACCACGAAGCAGCAGCGCACCATTAAAGGACGTTTTTACCCTCACAAAATTAGGTACTGTGATTGGTATGTAGTCGCGACGTGTAAAGAAGGGTTGGAAACGCGGCAGTAGTTCTTTGTGCCAAGAGATGCCATCATCTTGGCTGGAAAATAGATAAATAAATTCCAATTTGAACCCGACTTCTGGCCGTTTGAAGCAAGTTTGAAGAGTCCGAAACGGAAGACGGATAGATTATCACATGATAGCGCGTTGATCACATGACACTGCTAGCAACTGGCACTGACGTCGAGTCGGAGTGCAACGCTTGACCCTCAGATTTACACTTTCATTCACAGATGAATTATATTCGCGGCGCAGTCAGCGCTATAAGTGCTCCTTATCAATATTACAAAGATTTACCACCAATTAATCCTTCAACCCTCACTGGAGCAATCGACGTCATCGTAATTCAACGTCCCACAGATAGTGGCGACTCGGAGCTTGTTTGCTCGCCTTTTCATGTTCGTTTCGGTAAATGGCAGGTTCTCAGACCAGGAGAGAAGAAAGTGAGCTTTACATTTTCTCTTTTGTAAAATTTCACCCCTCTAATCGTATCTACAAGGTCAACGTCTCTGTCAATGGTCATCCCATTCCTTATAGTATGAAAGTGGGCGAGGCCGGAGAAGCTTTTTTTGTTTTTGAAACCGACGAAGACCTTCCCGAAGATCTAATGACCAGTCCCTTGCTCGAACCCACTCGTCCCAACGAAAATGTCGAACAAGTCCCCATTCCGGATATTCCTTCAGGTCAAACCCAAGATTCTCATCACGAATCACTCCCTCGTCCCAAGCAAGAAGGGCTTCAAATTTCAAACGCGGACGGTATACCAAACCAGGAGCCGGATTTCTTGGATTTGAACGCATCGTCAACGGCCGAGGACGACTCGCATTCAAAGATCAACACCACTCCAAAACAGGCTTTTTGGACGCCCTCGTTGAACAAAAAGTCTTCGACCCGGACCATTTCTCAGGCAAGGCTGGGCCTGCCTTCTCCTCCTCCATCAGCGGATCATTCACGTTCTTCGACACCAGAAATGGATATTCAAGATCAAAGGGTCGACGCGGCTTTGAGAGCCATAAAGTACGATTTTCATGAACCTGTAGTGGAATATCACGATGGTCAGCATTCATTTACCCTCTCTTCACTCCGTCACTTAATTTCCACATAGGTGTCGCTCTGGACATTGATGGATATCATTCCCATCACGGACGCGAGCACTCGGAACGAACAATCCGCTCTTCCGACGACTGTTACGATCAGGAAAACTCCGAGGTACATCACCCACAACCACCGTCATTGATCAAATCCCTTCATGCCGGCCCAACACCGCCTTCAAGCGATGAGGACATTGACCACACCACCGCATATACGTTCCCATCAATACGCGCTACTTCCGAACCGCCGCCTGACACTGATTATCACGAAACTGAAATCTCCGACGGTAAAATACCGCCCTCGACAAAGTTGAACACACTTTCCACCTCGGTTCAACAATACTCTTGGGAATGGGGGGCCTTCCCCCAACCATCACCGATGAAAACCACGTTCGGCACCGGGCTTCTTGCATCGCCAGCCCCTGCAACATGGGGGAAAGGTATTGGGAAGAATAGAGGAAAGATGCATCCATTTTTGTCCGAACTCGCCGACCTTGGAACAGATGGCTCTGACGAAGACATTGAGGAGGACCATGCGAGGAGCCGTAGCGTGCCTCCCGACCTCGAAAGTAGCCCCTCAAGGTCGAGGAAATTCAGAGAACTTCCCGAGCAACATGGCTTTCACCGGGACGCAGAAGTCGAGGACGAAACCCAATTGTTGGATCTCGGCACTAGTGGCGTTATTCGACCGAGCAAGCAAGACTCTTCGAGGTTCAAGCTCATCATTGGGAAGAAGAAAGTCTATTTCGAATTAAGCATCGTACCACTGGACGTCGAAGATCGCGACTCGGACCCGGAACTCGGGAGTTCGGAAATGACCAGAAGAGGAAGAAAATCCCGAGGTGGGCATGGTGGGGTAAACATGTTCGACAGGCACGATGAAATAGAGGCGACGAGGCTGTTCGCCCTTGGGAAGGTCGACTTTGCTCGCTTTTTGGCTGATGATAATGTGGTTGCGGACCCACGATTAGTTATAAGATGGGCTGGCACCCAGTGAGTACCCTCCGTTCCATTGCGCGACGCATTCTCATGTTATGGACAGGTACGTTACGAGGCAGGATGGTTCGCCACTAATGAATGCGCTTGTGATCTGGCGCGAAACAGCTTTGAAAAACAATACATTCATGCATCCATCGCGACCGACATCTCCTTCGTCGGATGAAGAGCTAGAAACGTCGGAAGTAGAAGATCGACAAAGTCATAATCGGTCAAAGTCGGAACCTCCGGAGCAGATGCTGCAGCAGGCAACGAACGGGAAACCCTCGTCACTGTCGTGGGTTCAATGGTGGAGTCGCAGTCGAAGGACGCAGACCGACAACTCCAAGGCTCTTGTTGATCGTCCAGAATTACGGGAGACATATTCTTCGCCAGCGGTATGGACTAATTTATGCTCACCCAATCCCCATGATCTAATTCAACCACTAGCGAATACCGGTCAAGGGGCAGCCGTCCGCATCTCGTCTGGTCGAGAAGGGTACCCAACCATCGGGATCTGCACCTGCACTTCCGTCATCACCAGTACAGAAACCTGCCACTCCCGCCCCAGTCTCCCCTGAAGCTGTAGCGGATAAATTGCAGTCCCGGCGTCGATTCGCAAAGACCTTACGGCTGTCGTCAGATCAACTTGTAAGCCTCCCTTGTCTCCACTTCTTTCGTTGCCGATGATTCAATTGGTTTCTAGAAAGCGTTGAATTTGAAAGCTGGCGCAAATAGCATTACGTTTTCGCTATCCACATCTGGAGTGATTGCTTGCACTGCCCGAATATTCTTGTGGGACTCGACGGATCTAGTGCTCATCTCCGATATTGATGGCACAATAACGAAGTAAGTAGGGGACTGGAATCTCAACCTTGACTGCTGTCCTGACAAACATTGATTTAGGTCTGATGGGCTTGGCCATGTTTTCGCAATGATTGGCCGGGACTGGACGCATTTGGGAGTGGCGAAGTTGTACACTGATATCACGCGGAATGGTTACAAGATCATGTACCTGACCTCTCGAGCCATAGGCCAAGCGGACTCCACACGAGACTACCTGAAAGGGATCAAACAGAACAATTATCAATTACCAGAAGGTCCCGTCATCATGAGTCCAGATCGATTGATGGCCTCCTTACATCGGTTGGTGGCTTTGCCCCTGTGGAAATCAATTGAAAGAGGACTGACATCACACCTTATATAGTGAGGTTATCATGAGAAAGCCCGAAGTATTCAAAATGGCTTGTCTTCGTGATATACAGAAGTTGTTTGGAGAAGCATCGCGCAATCCGTTCTACGCTGGATTTGGGAATCGCATCACGGACGCGCTCTCTTACAGAAGTGTCAATGTCCCTAGCTCGAGGATCTTTACCATTGATTCCAGTGGAGAGGTCAAATTAGAATTGCTCGAGTTAGCAGGTTACAAATCCTCGTGAGTATATATACTCCTATCTCCGGCTCATCCACAAAAACGATTGCTGATCTTGAGGGCGTGGCGGCAAAATAGGTACATCCACATGACAGATCTGGTGGACCAGATGTTCCCTCCCATTCACCGGAAATGGACACCAGAATTCACGGATTTCAATTATTGGAAAGCACCAGTGCAGGAGTTCCCTCTTCCCGATTTGACGCCACCTTCCCCTGCGTTGAGCGCACGTTCGGATACGTCAAACCAAAGCACCCTCGCGAGGATCCGCAACTTCAGTCTAGGCGGGAACAGGCAAAACCAAACACGCCCGTCGGCGATGTTCGATTCGGAAAACGACCGCGACTTGCGTCGTACGTCCACTTTGAGACAGGCTACTTCGTTGGAGAGGATAAGCAATTCGCTTGCTGAGTTGACGTCGTCGACTTTGCAAGCCACCAGGCGAAGCTTGAGTCCTGATTCCACCACTTCTTCGAGAAGGTCGTATAATAATAATGATGATGGTGATGGTGATGACGATGGTGATGATGATTCGGACGAGGAGGAAGAGTGGAGGCTTGATGCGGATGGGCAGCACAGAAAGAGGCGGATGAGGAGGAGGAGCATGACGAGCATGCCTGGGTCGTTGGAAGATATGCAACTAGATGATGATGAAGAGGAACATGGGGATTTGGAAGAGGGCGACTATGAAAACGAGGAGGATGGTGAGGAAGATGGGGACGGTGAACCTGAAGAGGAGGGATTCGACGAAGATCTGCTCGCTGCGGGAGAAATGAAGAATGTGCCTTTCTTGTAGACGACGATATACACGCTCTATACTTGAGTAGTCATAGTAGGAATCATATAATCATATTAAAGTACTTTCTTAAAATCAGATTACCCTCTTGGACTTGTTGGAATGAACCTTTTTTCTGCAGTTATTGCCCCCATTTCTGTTGCTCAGTACCAAGAGAAAGAGCCGTGACATGTTCTCGTGAAATTCCGTTATAAAATTACTGATATGTGCAATAACAGATAGATAGATACATCAAACGAATAGAAGCCGGTGTGCTAAGAGTCGAAGACACGACTCGCCGGTCGCCCGCCATCCAAAAAGATCTTGCTCGCAGTCAGGTGCCGCTCTCTCCGCTTGCCAACTTTCATACTGCGGATGGCCTGGTCGACATCTCCCCGAGTGATGGTGAGCTTGCCTGGCATCGCGTCTGACGCGGCACTGCCAGGCATTAAAGATGACGAATCCATCTTCTGTTGCTTCATCTGTGAAAGAGTTATAAACTGTGGAGTTCGATGATGGCAGTTCTGATCGACTAACAAGGCTTTCAACTGAAGGCTCTTCTGCTTTGATCTCCTTGATGAGTGGGATGGCCAACTTGTTCCCAGCCTTCTGTTCCGCATCATGCACCTCCAAGGCACATTTCTAGAAAGAGAAAGGTAGTGAACCAGCCGAAAAGCAATACTTGAGATAAATGCAAACCTGCAAGGCTGAAGAAAACGCCGATATCATGCCGAAAAAGTCCTCTGGTTTCGGGGCTTCAGACGATTCCGGATTCTCCCCATAATACGACAGTAGCAATCGCAACTCCCCTTCCAAAGAGGAAGCCATGTTTTTCAGTGCATCCACGCTTGGCTTTGAAGCGGCGACAAAGGACTGGAAATTCACACAATTAGGGGGGACACAAAACGGTGCGGAAATCCAGAACCCACCCGCATCACGTTGACAAATTCATCGCCGTCTGTCCTGGGCCGCAATTTTTGCAGTTGATTGACTTCCTCTCGTACTTGGCTTAAGCCAGTCACCAGGGAGTTAACAGATTGCATGACAGCCTGTACAGAAACTTCATCGAAATGAGCTGGACATCCAAACTCCGAAACCATGTTGTTCACCTCGCGCGGCAGCCTCGAGATTTGGAAGCTCTTCGATAAACGTCGAGAGCTGAGGATCGCTTCGTAGAAGTACTCGCGCAACATAGTGCAACAAAGTCGGACAGTCTGAAGAGCCCTTTGCTGTCTTCGTTTCTTTCATCTATGATGGCTGTCAGGCGCTGACAAGATAAGCAGCGCTCGAAATCACCTTGAGCAGTGCATCAAGTTGGAACCCATGCGCTCCACCCCGGTACGTAGACGCATTGAGCGTGTTGCCAATCGTAAGGACAATCTATTTGGTGACAGTCATTTCTCCAACGTTCACCTCATGAGATAAAGGTACAAACCTGGAGGATTTTCTTAAACTTTACAGATGTACGCAACTCTTGGGATGCATTACGGAGAGTGTTGAGCTCAGGCCGGATCTCCTCGATGTCGAGCTCAAGCTTCCTTCGGTAGAGCATGCAATCCAATCGTTCAGACAGTCGAGGAATTGTCATGATCTGAACCTAGTCAGACATCATCGGTAACATCACGCAAATACTGACCTGGCCAAAGTACTGATCAGCTTTAGCAAGCTTGTCGACGTCTCCAAAATCCTTGATACGAGTCATCTGTGTGTATTCGTCAGATTCAGGGGCGAAGGTATAAGTGTGAAGAGGGCACCTCTTCAGTCGTTGGAAGCTGCTTGCTGATAGCTTTGATATCATCAACCGTCAGCTTCGTATCATTGAGGTCCAAGATGGCCTTTCGGATCTCAGGAAATCCCATCTTGATTCTAGAAAGCATGATGGCTGGAAGCGGCGTCAACTAGATATTCAACACCAAAACGGAAATAAGAAGACGTACCAACGTTATTAGCACGAGATATATCCAGCATTGTGGTCACATTATGTTTCTTCGGGGATGATGACGCCTGCGAAGGGGTCGGAGGAGTGTTGTCAATGCTGAATGTTGCCTCTAAGTCCGTCATGTCAAGTGAAAGGTCAAACGAGACGTCCTTCCAAACCGACGCTACTACAGCTGTGTTCTGCAATTTCGTCCAGAAAAACGGCTTCAACTTCTTCACGGGACGCGAAAGCTTTGGTCTAACGCCGAGCCTGAAAGCAGATGGTGGCGGAGGCGGAGGCGGAGGTCCACCGTGTTGTGGTAGTAAGGGAGGCGGTGGCGGTGGTGGAGGGGGAGGAGGGCCACCCATCTGGTT
>CEMH01203414.1:93510-122082 GCA_001179725.1 Macrocystidia cucumis | reverse complement strand
TTCGACATGGTGAGTTTGGCAAGGGTTTCCTCGACATCGATGGTTGTAGCGGTCATGTTTCTTGGAGGATGTGGGGTGGTTTAACAAAAGAAATAGGGAACTTTTCAACCGACCCCACATTTGAGTAAGGGTAATCCCCGGAGAAACTGTCGAGCATGGGGTGTTCCATTCCGGAAATAGTTGCAAACTTGGGAAGAGTTTAATCAAATCGGGACGCGTCCATGGTCACGTGTCAAGCTTTATTCCCTCTCGAACGGACCGAGGCATCTCAGTTCATCCAGTTTGACTTGTTGCCATCCATCTTGTATCGTCGTCTCGCAGCACTGGATAAAGTCAGTCGATAAAAATAAAAATTCAAGAAAACATATCATGGCAAGAGTCATATCCACAAAGTACTAAACTTCAACATCTTTCTTCATTTCACAAAAAAACTGACCGACATCCGCCTTCAGAGGGGCTCATAGATCTCATGATGAAATGCGCGCAAGCACAAGCGCATCTATAATGATTACTGACCCCTCTGATCGTCTCCGAGTCAAGAAACGTATGTGCGTCATCCTTGCGTTATTTACCGACGACCTGTAATTGAAGAAACACCTTTCGAACAGCCAAGCGGGCCGAAACCAGAAAATGTCCCGTTTGTGATGAACTCATACCCATTCGCCTCTTGGCGGCCCATTCCGCCCTCGAATCCCAACGAGTCGAAATGATTATCAAACAGATAGGCTCGACGGAAGCCATATACAATGAAAGCGAAGACACGTACGTCGCGTCCACGTTCTCGCCAAAGGTTTTGTTGCGACTTATCATCAATCCACTACAGCCCGGGGTGGCGCACTCGTCGTTCTGCTTTGAAAGCCCGCAAGTCCTTGAGCTCACGTGGCCATTCGTCCGAGGTCGTCGAGAGAGCAGCAAAGTGCATACATGGTATAAAGCGCCGTCGGAAGCAACGTCACGGACAGTTGAGGGATATGACGCGTGAAGATGAGGAGAATTCAGCGAGTTCATCGCGGGCGGGACGTCGTGAAGACCTCGTTTGTCCGGTGTGCTTGAAGGGAGTGCGAGGGGATCCTGACGTCCAGGACGCGCACGTGGATGCTTGCCTGGCCAACGAGAATCGGAGGCTTGAGGAAGAGTGTCAGAGGCAACGCGATGCGGAAGAGTTGAGAAACCAGGAAGCAGCATGGGAAGAGTTGCGAGAGCGAGAGGATCCTGTGGGTTATTTTGGAAATGTTCGAGGTTCGTCTCTTTGGTCAGTGGTCAGTAACCTTGGAGTTTGACGTCTTTCAGGCGCGGGATTTCACACCCGGGACAGGAACGATCAGGACATCGAGGACGATATTGATATTGACGGAGACGACGAAGCTGTGTATGGTGACGCCCAATTCACCGAAAGAGATGTTGTTCAGCCAGAAGTGTTGAGTAGGTTGACGACAGAGGAGGTAGACGTGGAAATCGAGAACGATGCTGACGACGAAGCGCAGGAGCATCTCAAGACGCTCCATGATCTGGTGGCGGAGGGCAAACATATCCAAAAACCGACCCAATTTCCTCAACCAGAAAGCGACACTCAAGACACTATGACCGCGGCGATTCTACAGGCGCGGAAACGGGGTGACCAACGTGCTTTGATTTCGGCCTTGGAGGCGAAAGTTCTTGAACTGGTCAGTATTTGGTCGATATTCCACATGTCCCTCACACTGACACCCATGGTAGGAGTCCTTTCAACAAAACACGTCTTCAAATTTGCTCTGTCGCATCTGTCTTGATCCTTATTCCGAGCCAACGGTGTCCACAGGTTGTTGGCATACTTGCTGTCGCGAATGCTGGCTCCGCTGTCTTGGATCCACAAAATTATGTCCCATCTGTAAACGCATCACGAACGCCACGGAATTACGAAGAGTGTATCTGTAACAGTCTAGATTTTTTATTTTTTTATTTGTTCTATCAACTGTGAAAGTGAGAGCGCGAATCAGTGACTTGAAGAGGGAAAGAGGGTTTTCAACAGGAATGGATTTTCGAATCATATCTGGCCTTGTCAATTCCTCATTTGGAATCACACCCTAAACCGCGCCCGAGAAAGTGGGTTACACGGTGTGATTTGCGTCCCAAAGGGTACGCTTGAAATCGGAGTGCGCAAAAGCACCACCACGACGTGTCTAATCATAACTCAAGCAAAGGGGGGAACGCTGAGCTCACCGGTCACACGAATAGCTCAAAACAAATAAGAAAGAGTAGGGATCTTGCGAGATGAAGATAGTATTATAATACATGCGATGGAGGTGTCCTTCTAAGCCAATGGACTGATGAGTCTAGCGGGGGAAATGTAAGTCAGTTGACACGACAAGAACGTCAAGGTTGAACAACACACTTTATGAGAGACGGTTGAGGGTTGCTCCTGGTGAAACCAACGTATATGATGAGGGGTATCCAGCCATAATGGAGAACGGTCTAGAGGTGTAGTGAATGAGCAACTGGCGAAAAAACTCGAAAACACGACAAACGTACGCGTCCAATCTCGACGACTTTTACGATGCGTTCCTACCAAGTGAAGCATTAAGTCCCAATTCAGCAAATGGTGTATTGTTAAATGTACTGACTTTTGTTTCCTCTGAAGGCATACTTTTATGATGTTTTGGCGTTGGCTAGTTGGTGGTTTGTGTCAAGAGTTTGAGTGAGCGGCAACTGCCGAAGCCTGATTTTTTTTCGATTGGTGTTGGTTGGACCCTGGCCATTGTCGAGATTATCGCTCATTCACAACAGAGATGGCTCTCGCTCAATCCTCTTCAGCGATTTACATCCAAAATCCACCGCAAACTGCGACTCAAACACTACAGTAATTATGATATCTCCTTGTGGCCCTCTACCCAGTTGTTGACATTTTTGTTATTGTAGTCGACCACCAACAAATGTCACCATCCACCCCGTCGCGCTGTTCTCCATTCTAGACCACTATCTACGTCGAACAGACAGTCAAGTCAGAGTGATAGGAACACTCCTTGGCACACGCACCGAGACCGAAGTCGAAGTCCGATCTTCATTTGCAGTCTTGCACAGCGAAACCACAGAACAGGTCGCCGTGGACAAGGAATATCTCAAAACGATGTACGAGCTCCACCATAAAGTGAACCCCAAAGAAGTCATCGTCGGCTGGTGTGCACCCTGTTTTGTTTTTGATTATGTATCATGGAGGAGGCTGATCGTGGAACAGGTACTCGACTGGGTCAAATTTGAATGCGTATTCCGCGTTGATTCAGAACTTTTACTCGCAGGAGATTGCACCACATCAGGCCGTACACGTCGCTCTGCATACGGGGACAGAAGAAGGGGAGGATGTTGGTGTCAAGGCCTATGTCAGGTGTGTTTCCCACTTACGTTCATCCACCCCTCCCACTCCGCTTCTCAACTTGTACAACAAATTAGCTCTCCTGTGGGAGTGTTTCCAAAACCTGAAAACTGCGTGTTCATCCCAGTCCCCGTGGAATTGAGATTTCACGACGCTGAACGGAGCGGAAGTACGTACGATCGCAAAATCTTTTTCAATTTTTCCTGTCAATGCTCATGTGCGCAATCTGGTAGTTGATCTCTTGACAAACACGGCCGCTTCTTCCAAGCATACAACAAACCAGCCAATAACTGACCTCGACGTTCTCGAAAAATCCCTTCAAAGCGTGTACGAGATGCTGGATCGCGTGCTCACCTACGTTCGTGCAGTTCTCGCTGGCGAGAAACAAGGGGACCCCGCACTTGGCCGGTACCTCATGGATACACTCGGTTCTAGCACGGACGATCTGGAAAAAGGAGGCTTCAATGCCAGCCTACAGGTACGTTTGTTGCCCATCATCTGCTTCGAGACGTTTATGGATGCAACTATTTGTAGGATACTCTCATGATATCATACCTCGCCAATCTCGTCAGATCACAAGCAGAAGTATCTTCCCGCCTCGCCCTCACTGTAGCTGCCTAGAACGAAACCCAAAAACACTGCACTGTACAGACTTGGTATTATTCCCACATCCACCCATCCCGTTGAACTTCTCCGTGTATCTTTAGCTGTTGAAAATACGCGAGTGTTGCAGATCATGTCGTGCGGCGAGAATCTCACCCAACGGCCATGTCATAGCTGGTCCTTGCGTGACGGCGTCAAAGTCGGTAGGCCCGATCAATCCAGTTCGCATATCCTTGCAGGCTGCCGCTGCTGCGTCCACGATTGGACGGACGGCATGTAAAAGCAGTTGCTGAGCACCATAGGGGCCTATATCATTCAAACGGACTGATGCTGAAAGAAGACTGCGAGCGTGTAAGAAGAGATGTAGATATTGAGTCCGCTCTAAGATTAACAAGATTCTCAGTCTATGTGGGTTGAAAGATGGAAGACCTATATAACTACCTAGAGTCAATCCCAACATGGCGGCCAAACATCCCCAGCAAATGGAAAGATGGCCGTGAGTTTCCTCTTTCCGTACCATTAATTTGAATTGATCCATGAGCGCAGTCATTTTCTCCTCCTGTTTCGCTGTGGCGTCAGAGACCCTTGAAGATATTGACGTTGGCCTGGAGAACCCTTTCGAGTATAGTGTGAGCAGGGCCACTCCTTGTGATTTCGAAGCCCGTTTCGCAACGTGGTTGAGGCACATCGCCTCGTAGAGTCCATCCACATCCACCAACTGCTGCAAGATACTGGCTTGCGTCGCTTGTGACGGGTTATCTACGCTGATGTAACCAGAAACGATTCGATGGGCATCGGAAACGAACGGCAATGCGGTTCTCGCGTAACTGGCCAGGCTATCCTGGATGAAGGCGATGATGGTCGAATGGGACGGGCTCATGAAGCCATGTTTGACGAAGGACTCGAGACCTGAAGAAGCGACGAAGGAACCAGTGGGCAGGTTGCTATCTGATAAGAGGAGCAGAATGTAAGTTTCATCGTCGTCGTTGTTCATGGATGCTCACTACCAAGGTCAATTATGACGGCCGGCTAACTCGGGGACGGAAAAGCGGAGAGCCGTGATAAAGCATCACGTGAGAAGATCCGAAAGCCGAGGAAAGCCGGTTGACCGTCAAGACGTGACTGTTTTGTGGGTAATACTAAATTAGTAGTGTCACGAACGAAAAGTGTTCAGTCCATCATCGTCAAGGTGCGGCGTTTAGCTTTTTTCTCTTTCATTCATTCACCCTGAACTTTCTCTCCTTATCTTTCAGACTTTTCATTCATGAAAGCAGTCAGGACTGTCCTCGCCAGGACGCCGCGGCGCTCCATCACAGCATCGATCAATCCAGCGTTCAGGCTCGCACCAGCACGCTTAATTTCGACCGTCAAATCAGAACGACAACATGGCAGAGCTCACGCTTCTTCACTTTCCGTCGACCCAGCCAATATATCGCACCAACTCAACCCCTCCATTTTAAATGGACTTCCTGTAGATCCGGGAAACCCCATTCACCCTGTACGCCCAGGTTTGTTCAATATAACTATTCAGGCGATTTTCTCTGCTTAACGACTCTGGTTTTCCAGCTCAAATATCACCATTAGAACAATACCACAAACTCGTTCAAGCCGGCGTATTGAAGGGAGACGACCACCAAACTCGCATCATCAAGAAGCTCCAGGGACTGCATGATCGACTGGTGAATTATCGGCCACCACTAATTCCTGACCCCACCGAAACCACTTCGCTCGTCAGTAAACCTACTCGCTCCCTCTCTGCCTATTCTCATTTTCAGACACTTTCTAGTTCGCAAGAGTTTTCGGCCGAGACACTCCTCTCCCTACGTCACCACCCGTCTCCGCGCCAAAGGGTCTCTACCTTTACGGCGATGTCGGAACAGGGAAAACCATGCTTATGGATCTTTTCTATCAAACCCTTCCCCCGACCTTGGATCGCAAACGACGCGTACACTTTCATGCTTTCATGATCGATGTTCACAAACGAGTGCACGCCGCCAAGATCGCCATGGGGTTTAATGGTGGCGATCCCATTCTACCTGTTGCACGCGACCTGGCAAATGAAGCTAGTGTTCTTTGTTTTGACGAGTTCCAGGTAAAGGAGGTTCTGAATTTGCCGATTGATGGCCTTCTCATCCTCTCTTACTCCCAGGTGACAGACATTGCAGACGCGATGATCCTCCGACGATTACTCGAGTCCCTTCTCAACTTCGGTGTTGTTTGCGTGATGACGTCAAAGTACTTTTCATTTTTTCCGTTTGCTTTCCTTTGACACGTGCTCACCTTATCCTTATCTAGCCGGCATCCAAACGACCTGTACAAGAATGGAATACAGCGCTCGAGTTTCGTCCCTGCTATTGAGCTTTTGAACTCCCAATTTGACGTGACCGATCTCAATTCTGGCACTGGTCAGTGTTTGCCTAGTTGTTCATGTTAGTATTGCTCATTTTACACACCAGATTACCGTCGCATACCGCGGGCGCTATCTCATGTGTACTACCACCCTCTAACCCCCGAAAACGATACGGAAATCAACAAGTTATTCAAGTCTTTAACTTCCCAAGATCCCAACGACCCGCCCATCCCTAATCGCGCGCTCAATATATGGGGACGCAAATTGTTTGTCCCTGAGAGCTCGAGCAAGGTGGCCAAGTTTAAATTTCATGATCTGTGCGGACAGCCCTTGAGTGCAGCCGATTATCTCGAAGTCACGCGGACATTCGACACCGTGTTCTTGTTGGATATTCCAAAGATGGGAATGGATCGGAAGGACATGGTAAGCTTTCTCCCTCAGATCGTTAGTGGTACAGGATTTCTGACGAGAAAGGTACCTTTGTAGGCGCGAAGATTCATCACTTTTATTGATGGTACGCAATCTAGAAGTAACATTACACCAATTTTGCACTGACATGGGTTGACTCCAGCTTGTTACGAGAGCAAGGTGAGGGCATCATTCTCTCCCACAAGCTTTAATACTGAAAGACTTGCAGACAAAACTTTTTGTCACATCCGAAGTCCCTGTCTTCCAAGTCTTCTCGGACGAAGCACAAAAAACTACTGGGATCTCAGACCACATGAGAAGCGTCATGGACGATCTCGTACGTCCTCGTCGTCCCGCTCAGTTATCACATGAAACGCAACTCAATCAATGACTACAGGGTTTATCATCACAAATTGTCGGCAGCAGTTCCATCTTTACCGGTGAAGAGGAAATATTTGCCTTTGCTCGTGCATGCTCGCGCCTGGTTCAGATGGGGAGCGTCCAATGGGCAGAGACCGCAGGCGAATTGTCATAGTTGTGGACCTTGAGGGGGTGAGAACCATATTCCATGCTGTGCTCTTTGAGAACACTGACTGACTGAATTGCATTCAGTCTGGGTTGTTATATTTAGTTATACAGGATTTGTATCATCATCATGCATAATGTGTCATCATTTGCCATCGCGGCGCTTTCCCCACGTTTACCATAGGGGCTCATATCAAACCTGGAAGGTCTCGACTCGTCGGGACCGCGCTGTGTCACTCTAAACCCATTCCTCACATACCTGGCGGTTCCTGTCAGGCCTCGAACAATGGGTAATTATCGAGTCTGAATTGGCCCCATGAAGCACGCACATACACCAGCGGTATCAATTGTGATGTTTCCAAGCCCCAGCCTGAGAACTCTCGGATCTTTCGACTCGGACTCTGACTTCCTTTGCCGAAAGTGAACCTATTCACAAGAAAAACAGTCCCCTTAACCACCCGCGTTGTGAAAGTTGTTATACAGTTACTTATTGCTGCACCTATCGATACCCCTGACTACCTTCTGCTTTGATCACCTTTCCCGGCATTGGTGCTTTGGGTGCCGCCCCGAGTGGGGTTGAGATTGGTATTTGCAGTGGCAATGGCATCACTGCTTTGCTCGCGACCTTTCTCCAGAATGATAGTTATCACATCAACATCTTTGGTAGTTCCGAAAACTGTGTCAAGTTGTTGTTTGGATGGTGTTCCCAAGATCCCTTGCGATCCTTGAGCCGAGTGGAAGATGGAGAACGCTAGTGCCGTGTCAGCGTATACGCCACAAAAGAAACAAAGGGCTCGCAGAAAGCACTTACAGTCCACAACCATGGCTAGGGGAATTGTGCTGAGAGGGAATAAATGTTGAGCCTTGTGAGAAATGAAAGAAAGGAGGATGCGATTTACGTGTCTGCAACAGCGCCAACGATGAGCAAAGGATGATCCGACAGGATCTAGAACTTGCCACTCACCTCCCTCTTTCCATTTCTTATACTGGAATACGAAGAAAGTTACAACAAAGAGATCAGAGCGTTTGAGCGCGCATACAAGCACGAAAACATCTCGGCTTACCTCGTCAGGGTTTACGATGGCGATGTACTCCTCTGTGCTTTGGGAATCTGGTTTGTAGATGACCTTTGTCAATTTCGTCATGTTTAAGAGGATGTATGTATGTGGTTGAGGGGGTGAGTGTATGTGCTGAAAGGATTACTGTTGTGAAAAGCGGGATGGTATTGTGAAAGAAGGATCACTTGGCTTAAATAGGCATTTTCGTCTGAGGTGAGAATGACGTCGGAACCCTCGGGGATGGCCGCTCGAATTGACGTCACGCGACTTTTCTTGAACAAACGCGCACGCCCAGCGCATGATGCATGATCCTCTGAGTCAGACTGACCGTCTACCCACGTAGAAGGTCATCCATCGCTTCCGCCATGAGTTGGTAGTTACAATGTGGAGCCGTGGAGTGTGCCCGGCGTCATGAATACCGACTTGAGCCTTGTACGTCAACGCGTCGGCCCCAACATCATCAGTGATTCCCCACAGCCGCGCCGGCGGTAACAAAGGACAGTTAGATTTCGTGCTGTTGCCATACAGGCGCTTATGATAAGATAGCGCACTAGTGTGCGATGAAGCTGTCAGGATCTTCGGGATCAAAAGTCATTTGGCCACACAAACCTGTCACAAATGATACTAGTCTCGTGTCCTCATGAATGCCAAAAAACAATCTCCAATCAGGCTATCTTTCAGCGGTTGAACCACAACAACACCGCTCGACGCCGTGAACAAACTTATTTTACATCACAATATCAAACCTAACCGGAATTAGCGCCCATTTTGATGCTCAAACATCACTCTCGTAAGTATGTACATTGGAGGTGTCAATCAGGAAGACTTGCCACTTCTGTCTCTATGAGATGAAGGGCTGTAAACGCTATCACCAAGAAAAATAAACAACCACCAACAAACAAAGGCGCCGAGAACGTTCAAGGACGGAGTCAATGCCACGAAAAAGAAATCAGGCCAAATAGTAAATGCTAACGCCCTCAGAAAGGAAATGTACAGCTATACATCAGCGTGCATATTTCGTTATTCCAACTCGGTTTTTTTTTTCGCATGTCGAGGCGAAATGAACACCGCCTCAAGTTTTCCAGGGTGTTTACGAACAATGCACAGTTTGCCAGTAAAAACACGAAGATGTCCAGTTCGAGAGAACAATGCCCTGTACCTCAGCACACGGACAGAGCACGTCACCAACTTATTCACCAATGCATCTGGCTATGTCATTCCGTCATCATCTCCCCGTTACTCGTTATTAACAGTAATGAAAACATACAACTGGGGAAATAGTTTTTTGCTCAGTTTTCCAGGTTCGACCAGTCAAGTCGCCGGTTTGTGCTCCGTTTCTGCCGGTTGACATCTTCTGTCGGAGACTGAACATCAGCAATTGGAACCAAAGAGGGTCTGGGGAAAGAAGAACGTCAGTTCCTCAGAGGAACCCAAAAAGAGAAAGCCTGGTACAACCTTCCGTGAGCACACTGGAACGGAAAGGCCGTTTCGGAAAGCTGGCGCACGAGCCTTTGACATTGTGACCGGGTCAAAGGGTCATTGAACATGATTGCGCCTGATTCAGGTTCCAAAAAATCCCAGCTTCGATGAGAACCTTCCGCTATAAGGTTTGAGTCACCTTACCTCGGCAAGCCTTGGAGTTCACCAGGGCCAGTAAGTCCCGAGGGCACCATCTCAAAGCCTTAAGCCATGCAAACTCTTCAGGTTGCTCGACTAGGCTCGATTCTCTTCCCATCAGGGGCAGGTCAGTCTCGAGCTGAGACAAGTAACCTTTCACAAGATCTCGAAGTTCGTCACCTGAGAGAAGCTGCGCACGACGAGATAAGGTGTGAGCGGATCTGGTCAAAAGGAGTTGCTATTTGCCCTCACCTTTGCACTGACCACATCCGGTATACCTCGAACGTGAAGTTGGACATAGGAATCGGACTCTGAGGAGCTGTCAGTCGCCTGTGATTCTTCTTCTGAAGGATCGACGAAGTGAAAACCCCAAAGACTGAAAGCTTGACGTAGCTCAGCTGATGTCTGCAGTTTCGCCGCTTCATGATGAGTCAGAAGCAACGGAACGGGAGGAGAGAGGTCCTTCACGCAAATACGCTTAGTAGAATCCGTTCCGCCAGCTCGGCTGTAGAGAAACCCAAGACAGAGTTCTCTCAAGAAGCGCTCCACACGGATTCGTTCGTCAGCTGCGTGTTGGTCAACAAGGACTAACGAGCGAGTTTTGCTTATTTCGTCGGGTACAGAAGCAGAACGAGGGACATTTTCGAGCCGGATGACGCAAGCAATGAACTTCCGGTCCACTTGGTTTATGACTCGGGCGTGGCGCAGGTCCTCCTTTTTATAACGGCAAACTTCGTTTTCCTTCTGGAAATGCCTATTCTGGGTGTTGGTGATATAAGGGGTGTCGGGGGTTCCTGGAATGGAGGGCACTTCCAGTTCAGCTCGGGTATATGTATTGTTCGCCTATTGTGGACATTAATCACGGTAAGAACAACTCAGTAGTTTGTGAACCACCTTCAAGGCTCGTTCTAGCCAGTCAGGGACTGCATTGTCGCGGCTTTCATCGGGCCGCCGATATGATATGGTGCGACGACTTGACTGCTGGCCAAAAACATTGCAGGAGTGGTCTTCTGTCTCATGGGGTCCTGCGCTGCGCGGGAATGTATGGCCGGTACGTTGATCTATGATGAACGTCTCCCCTGTGGCTGGGTCCCGCCAAGCGACCCGGTCCTGTTCGTTCGAGTCGAAATGCTGTTGAAACTGAGCCGAGCCGTTCAAGTTATGAATCCAAATAAATCAAACATACGTTAGAGGTATACAGGGGAGTCGTATTTATTTCAAGAACGAAGGGTTTCAGGGGTTCAATTTGGTCGTCGTCGGCAGACAGAGCATTCCTTTCCATCTCGAGCTTTCTCTTCTTACGGGGGGATGACGTGAAGACATCCAAGACCGGCGGAGTGTCTTCTCGAGTTGAGAACCGATGTTGAACGAGAAATCTCTGTATGACGGATGACAGAAACGACATGACGCCTTGTTTGTCCTAGAAGGCGTTGAATGCAGACCATCCAACGAGATAAATTGTGTTGCGCACCTGGAAATGGACGTTGCTTTTGGCGGGTTCGAGGAGATTGTCTATTTGTTCCGGTGGAAGCGTTAAATTTAGAACATATACGGGCTTCTTCTCAGCCTTCCTTGGCGACCTTCGGATAGCTAACAATGGAGGCTCAGTGACTTCCGATAAGATTGTCAAAGTACTCTACTGACTCGTTCGGGGAAGAGTGGTCTCTCCTGATTCGTCCAGCGCCTGAAGTCCGTAAGCACCAAACCATATCATGTAGATCATTCATACATTTTTAGAGAACGTGCTCAGAGCGAATTTCGAGTCAATGACTCTATGCAGTTCACCATGTGCTATCGGATGGCGGTTGAGGTCTGTGGCGGTGTCAGCTCACGAACGTGGGCCAGAGCGAGCTGCTTTACACAGGTATTGGTATGACTGATCCGGAATTCAGTTTCGTTTCTCGGCAAAATGAGTAAGGTACCTTCGACTGAGTTCCACCCAAGCTGATAAACCCTTCGATCTTCGCGTCAATTGAACATTCCGAGATGGGTTGGATGTGCTAAAATAGTTGGTGAAGAATGGGATATTTGAAGCCGTGAAATGCCCACCTCCGTCAAAGCCCGCCCAAAGATGAGCCTGAATGTGTCCAGGGATGAGGCTGTCTGTCAAAGAAGCAGATATGAGTGCTGTAGGATGAGATCATGAAGAAAGTCCACCTTTGGGATTCTGAAAACACGATCTTTAAGCGTATTGGGACGACCCGTCTCCGATGTATTCTCGAGGCTGAACGAAACCTCGGGAAAAACAAGCGCAAAGGTTTCGATACCATTCCGAATCAACTCAAATGTTCGAGAAGCAGGGGGGTGCGTTTTGCGACGGATAGGTAGCTGTTATCCATCAATTCAGAGGGTTGGTCCTTTCAAGCCTTAACATGGACTCCACTTACGTTGTAAAACGCATCGCGAATGCAAACGACCGTGCCCGGTGCTTCTCTCTTCCAACGAACTGCTGGACCTGTGTACAAGTTTTGACCACCCTGCAGTCAGGAAATGTGAGCAACATATATTCGGGGTGACCAAGAGAGGGTAAAGACCTTCACGATGACGCTCCAGGTACTCCTTGAATTCACATTTCGCGAGCAGACTTCTAAGCAAGACAAGTCCGCAGCCGACGCAAGGGCTGGAAACGCATTCAGTCGATTCACGGTGGTACACGTGGAATCCTTACCTTCACCACGAAATCCAAGGGTCGACTGAGCGTTCATCGAACCGGAAGCATACTCTTTCGAAGTTCCTACGTAAAAGAGACACAATGAGCAACCTCATCCACTTGAGGAACGCGAAACAAAACTCACCATATCTTCCTCCATCGGCACCGAGGCCGATCATGTTCAAACCTTCTTTACTGATGCCACAGCCATCATCACGCACCCAACACGTCCATTCTTCGCAATCCACTCCAACATCAATATGACGCGCGCCAGCATCCAAAGCGTTCTGAAGAAGTTCTGATACAAGTTGAGGCAAAGATGTTAAAGTTTGGGTTGAGCGTAATTTGGCACGAGTTTCCGCTGGCAACTTTCCTAGCCTGCTGAGAGACGTCTGCATTGGGAGTCAACAACGTTCGATAGGTCTCAAAACAGGATATCTAAGCGTTAGACATATCCTGCCACCGACTTGCTCAGTTCAGAGGAGGAGAGTTTTAGCAGTTTTTGGGTCCAACTTAGGTGACGTAATTGAACCGTCTCGTGAATGTTATTTACTTGTGTTTCGAACAGAAGGCAAAAGCCATGTTTCTACATTCTAAACACGCCAAATCCTTTGCCGTCACCGTCCCAGGTTGTTGGGTGACCCTGCTGAGCGGAATCTTGGCGTCTTCGTCGTGCTGCCAAGCTCAAACCTAAGCCCACCACGTCGCGGGTGTCAGTAGGTTTTATGATCCCATCATCCCATAGACGAGCGGTCGAGTAAAGCGCCGTTGATTGGTCTTCGATCTCGGATTTGAGAGTCGAATGTTGATTGGGATCCCTGGTAAATTCGGGTCAATCATCGCAACTCTTGGCGAGAAACATTAAGTAAAAAAAAATTACTTTGAGACAGTCGTCATGACTTGAGATAATTGCGCTGAGCCCATCACGGAAACTTTAGCGTTCTATTCAAGTTCATCAGTCGTACCTAATTTCAAAAAAATCACATGGATGCATAAAACGAAACGTACAGGCCACATCCATAAAAATCGTGGTGAGTACTGTAAAGAATGTCAGCGTTAATTTCCGGAAGCCCCACATGGTACGTACAGCGCGACCCGCCATTCCTAAGTTCCATTCGGTAAGCAGAAACTCTCAAGGTTAAGGAAATGACACTCCCTTACCGTAGTTTCCAGCACCAAAACTGCCACCCACAACGACGGTAAGCTTCGGCACGTCGGCACAAGCCACTGCCCGAACCATCTTCGCCCCTACGAAGGTGGATTAGCGATCGAAAAAGTTGGAAATTCCAGCTTCTCGGTGCTTACCATCTTTCGCTATCCCTCCTTTCTCGGCCTTGGAGCCGACCATGTAACCTGACGAATGACATGTGAATGGTTTTCTATTGTGGTCCACACTCTTCTTACCTGTGACATTGACCAAGAAAAGCAAAGGAATCTGGCGTTGAGAGCAAAGCTGAATGAAATGGGTTGCTTTGAGCGCTGATGGCGAGAACAAGATCCCGTTGTTCGCCACGATTCCAACTGGAAACCCGTGAACGTGAGCGAAGCCCTGCAACCATACCTTGTCAGTGTATTATCGCAAGAATGCGAGAGGACCTACTGTTATCATCGTAGTGCCGTATTCCTTCTTGAATTCCCTGAAACGACTTCCATCAACGATACGTGCTATCACGTCCCGCATATCAAATCCTTGGCGAACATCAGTACCAACAATCCCATGCAGATCCGAGGCAGGGTATAGTGGATCCTCGGGAACGACTGCAGGCTGGTTTTTTCACAGTCAACACTCCCACATGACAAGAAAGAACTGGAAGTCACCCTTGCTTCCTCTCCACCAGCTTTTCCTAAATCGCCTACAATCTCTCGCGCGATTGCCAGAGCGTGTTCATCGTCCCGTGCTAAGTGGTCGGTAACTCCACTTTCGCTCGAGTGCATCATTCCGCCACCCAGAGTCTCTTCGTCCACTTCTTCGCCGGTCGCGGCTTTCACGAGAGGAGGACCGGCAAGGAATATCCGTCCTTGATTCTGGACAATGATATTCTCGTCTGCCATCGCGGGTACGTAGGCTCCGCCTGGTGGACGTGTCAGTCATTTTGTTGGTCGCTTCTGTGTGAGATGACCCATACCAGCTACCGAGATTCCATGAACCACAGCAACTTGAGGAATTCCCAAGGCTGACATTTGGGCCTAATGTGGCTCCGATTTGAGCGCGTCAAAACGCACCCAGGGAAAGGTATATATACGCACCATGTTGTAGAAAATGCGTCCAAAATGTTCCTTGTCCGGAAATACATTTGCTTGATAAGGTAGTGCAGCACCTCCAGATTCGACTAAGAGTAAACTTCAGCTTCGCCGACGGATGTCTGGTGGTTCCACGGCAATGCGCACCAATATAAACACATGGTAATCCGTGTTCGCGCGCGATTTCTTGTGCTCTCAAGTGTTTCTTCACCTGTAGAAATAATTAGACACATTTCCCACTTGATGCTCGTGATTCTGGAACTCACCGTCAATGGGTAGTATGATCCGCCCTTCACCGTCGCGTCGTTGACCACAACCACACATTCCCGTCCTGCTATCCGTCCAATACCGGTTATAAGCCCTGCACCTGGTATCGCCTGTCCAGGGTATACATCGTGTGCAGCGAGAGGTGAAAGTTCCAGAAAGGGTGAGTGGGGATCCAACAATAGTCCCAACCTGTATTGTGTCCGTCAGGATGTCGTGTTCCAGTGGAGCAGCATGCACAAACCTCTCTCGAGGAAGTTTCTTCCCTTTGCTGCGCATTCGTTCAGCTGCTTTGCCACCACCCCCTTGCCTCGCGGTTGATAACTTCCCCTCTAGGTCTGCCACGAGCTCGTCCATTGCTGCTGCTTTGGCGACAAACTCAGGGGATGTCGTTGACACCCGGTTTGGGAGCACCGTTGCATGATACCGTCTTCGTGCTTGTACGGACCTTCGCGCGGTCGGGTTACATATGAATTTGCGTAACATGGTCAATTTGCAGGATCTTTCGTAGGTAGGTTAGTAGGTGGTGGTTGCGATTTAAACGAAAGTTGGTAGCCGATCATGATCGGCCGGAGCATTACGACCAAGCAAACACCGTCATTATCCATTCCTTTCCAAACCCGTAACGTCCAATTAGATATATTATCTTTTCTATTCCACAACATCGAAGTAACATTCTAAAAGTCTTTCCATTCATCGTCCCAATCATTCTTCGTTGAGGCTTTGTTGGGTGTTTGTGTACTGGTGGGTGAGGTTTGGGTTTGAGCGGGGGCTTGACTGTACTCTCCAAAAAAGCTATCTTCATCGTCGTGATACAACCCCGAAGTCTCGCCGTCATGCTCAGTCGCAAGAGACCCATATCCCGATCCAGCGGGACCAGCACCGAGCCTTTCTTTCACAGTCCCCACAACACCTCCGACGCTCTCCGCAACATCAACACCGAGCTGATGTTTAGACCATTCGTTCGCCGAGCTCCCAATGATGGCTGCTTTCTTCTGGGCTTCCGACACGTAACCCAGAACGCTGGCTTGAAGGTTTGGGTCGGTAACCTTCTCCATGCCAGGTTGAATGACATTTTCTGAAACTACTCTAGAAGCCCCGACGACTGCGGCAGAGAACAGGGACCATCCTTTACTCAAAGCTGCCATTGGATTGTCTTGCAGATCGCTGAGGGTTGGAGCGGCCGCTGAAGACAAGCCAAAGGATGGGTGTTGAGAAGGCGGTGGTGTGGGCGTGCTTCCAAAGCCTTGGTACCGACCACCTTGTGAAGGGGGTAAATCGGCAGGGCGTGTTTCATTTGCGCGACCCAGGGATGCAAAGTAAGATTCATTTGCGCTCTTTTGGTCAGCAGAGGGGTCTGGAGTTCCGCGAGGGGATGTCTTGAAGGATGCTGGGGATGCAGAGTCGCCACGTAGGGAACTGCCCGTCATAGCCCGAGAGGATGTTCGAGATTTGCGAAGACCTTGCGCGGAAGAAGGTCGGCCAGGTGGGGAGAGTGAACTGTTGCCCTGGGGCGGAGCCGATGGTGTCCAGGTCTTCCCTGATAGTTCCGAGTCAAGCTATTGTCAATGTTAATTGTGGCATGTCGGCACATGCGAATACGGCAAACCTTTTCACGGTACTGAGCGGCTGCCCAACAATGATACGTATCGTAAGGACTCAGGTCGTCATTATAGCCTCCTTGATCGACGGGGGTGTAGGAACGTACAAATTGACGGAATGGTTTGTTTCCGCCAATCTAAGTAAGGGATGGCGCTTAGAAATGTATTCAACGGCGGAATGTATGATTTGATACGCACCTGCATCCTTCTAACTTGCTCATCTTGCCAGGTATCCATTGAGATGGACCGCACGAAACTGACCAGAAGATTTGATTAGGCATAAGCATTAAAAAGGGACAAGTCGTACCTGATATGCACGCCAAAGCCTCGATGCGTTCCAGCACACTGAAGGCATATAAACACGGCGAAGCTGAAGCAAAGTAAGTTGCCAGCGAAGTGGGTAGCGGTGAGATGATGTTAACCTCAAGGACGCCCATTGAGGGTTTGGGTTTGAGCAATCATTACAAATCTTGTTCCCGAGGTCATCGCGTTTCACGAGGTCGCTGAGGATCTTCCTGACGGCGACCTGGTCAGTCATTTGAGGGGGTTGGGTCAGAGGATGTGCAGTCAAGGCTGTCAATGTCCTGCATGTCCTTGACCGGAGATGGCAATTTGAAAAGCAGTGTCACGTGGAGGTAGATGCTAAAGCCACGTGGAAAATATATATTTAAATGCCCATTTTCCGTGTTCCTGTTTCGTCGGACGTGGGTGTGCGTTCAGCATGTCGAATTATCAGACAGAGGTCAAAGTGACAATCAACAGAAAGGATGATATGGTCAGACGTGTGAGAGGGATGATTTTGAAGTTGCCTGGAGATTGTTGCCGAAGACCGATCGTCCAATTGTCCAGAGTCTGACTGACCAGACATTCCAGGGGAGTGGATGGACCGAATGTTCGGTAAGGAGTTGTATCGCTTCCACATGATGGTCTTTTTATCACTTTTTTTTCCGTTTCTTTATTTCTTTCTTCTATAGTTTAACGCTGTGGTGCATGACGACAAATTATGTTGTAAAAGAAGTATAAAAACGAAGGATGTGTGCAAGATGGAGAAATGAATTGAAAAAAAAAGGTCCAAGAAATTGAGCCCATTGTGTCGGGTCAAGAGCGTTGTGTTCGTGGACAGCGGAATCCCACCTTGCTCTTCGCTTTCTTCATATCTCTTCATCCTCATACCTCTTCCCCATCTCTCAACGTGAGAATCACTTCCACCATATCTGACGCGGCTCTTGTTTTCCAGTTCTCCTACCGGTGGTCCTCGTCTTATAGCTCGACATCATCAACAAATCTCTCACCTTTGCCCACCCACCTTTCTTTCCTCCTTAATGATACAACATACCAGTGCCAGGCAATCCTCCACAGCGATTGCACCCTATCGCCAAGCACCTCCAGACAGCCCTGAGCATTGGGGCCATTGGTCGGGCCATAAGTCAGTCTTGGATCCACACTATGGGTTCATCAGTCAGCCAGACCGAACTAATGTCATCCCCTTTTGCAGACATTATGCTCTTGAGGTCGTTCAGCACCCTCTGCGTGCTCGAATGTGTGGCTTTGGTGACAAAGTGCGTCATCTATTCAAGTGTCCTGTTCATCACGATACCGACAACACGCTATCCTCTAGGATCGAAGACCCTTAGCGCCTGCTGCAGTCGCCAAAATGATAGTTACTCGAGAGGACAACTCTCAGGTTGATGTTGAGTAAGCACTGCATAACTGTTGCTCATGGCGTCTTGTTGACTTGTTCAGTGAAATCGACTGTTCCTTTTTCCTCGTCATCGTCGACCTTTGGTCTGCAGATGGGAAGCACGAAATGAACCTCGTCGCTCATCCTTCTTCTGCTGATCGTTACGTCCCAACAAATTCCACCAAGTCGAGGAGGCGTGGTACGAGCAGCTCTGCACCACATGGTCGTTCTTCAGGAAACGAAACACCTGTCTCGCGTTCGACACCGACTCCTCAACATCGTTCTGACCAGGTCAGTAAAATCTTCTCTTACCTTGATTGTCTGGGCTCAAACCTGTTTAGGGGTCAACAGGCACTGCAGCGACGACACCTATGGTTCAACCTCAAACCCCCACCTATTCAGCCCAGCAGGGCTATTTCCCACCACAGCCGGCTCCGATGCCAGAAGCTGTAGCGTTCCCCTCGTCCACACCTTACGGCGTACCACATGATGCGCCTCCCACTTGGGGTTATCCCCCACAGGCACAATCTGTGGACCGAAACACCACCTTTCCTCCGCCCATCCTACCCTCAATACACACCTTCGGTCGCACTTCAGCGCCCATATCCAACAGTGTTTCCGGCACTTCGGAAGGATGGCAGCCCGAGACTGAGGCCGAAATTCTTCCTTACCGTGCTTGGAATCCCGAGGGTGCTTACGCTCCCGTGGATAATTACCCAAATTCTCAGGTCGATGCTGGTCTGCGCCCTGCTGCTCCGAGTGGTGACAATCGTGAGGGCACCAGTTGGACGAATCAGGATGGTAATTCTCGAGCACATTATACCCAAGATGGTTATCCCTCCGCCCCACATACCCAACCTGAAAACTCCATGTACGCGAACTCGCAGTACGCACAGCCGCCTGCGCCTTCCCCGTATTACACCACATCATATCCGCCCACCGCGCCGAACAGCGCTCCAACACCATTAGCCGCATCCATGTCAGCAATTCATAGCATTCCGCGGCATACGTACACCCGAACTCTGGTTGGACCTTTGTCTGCAAATGCCTGTCGCTTATCAGATGAACACCGAAAGACTGGTATATTCTTCCTTTTCCAAGATCTGTCCGTCAGAACAGAAGGTCAGTAACGACTCCGATCCCCTTTCCTGCTTTCATCTGACTATTTCACAGGCACTTTTCGATTGAGACTGCGTCTCATGAATGTGGGAGCGTATGTGGCATTCTCGGCACAAAAGGTCGAAACCGAAATACTGACATATCATTCCACCCCAGTCCCCCTGCTCCTGAAGCCGGTGCCCTCAGAGTCCACAACGACGTTTCCCCTGTGTTGGCCCAAACGTTCACGGAGCCTTTCGTCGTTTTTTCAGCCAAGCGTTTCCCAGGCGTACCAGGTATGTGCATTATCGCCGTCTTCTACAACTACGTTTTAAATAAAGGCTCATCACATCACTTGATGATACTTCGCAGATACCACAGCTCTCTCCATCGCCTTCGGAAACCAGGGACAGAAGCTCCCATTGGTGAGAAAAATCTTCCCCTTTTGAAAAAAGTCCGCGACTTTCTGACGGTTGCCCGACATCAGCGAAATCGTCATGGTTCTAACAAACGGCGGCGGCGTGACGATTCTGGGTCAGACGATGACTCGGATGGTGGTTGATTCTTTGTTGTTGTTGCTCTTGTCCTTGTCGTTTCGCATGCGCCGTATCCTTAGGAACTCGCATCCCACTTTGTTCTCCATAATCGCTGTCGTCCATAATTGCTGTAATCATCGTGTGTTTTTTTCCCCCTTCCGATACTACTCCCACATGTACGCTTTACCGTAATTTCTCCCCAACCGCCTTTGCTCCGAAAGTTCAAAATTGTAGACCTCGCGCACCGCGTCGGGGCACTCAGCGCAAATCTTCTCCAAAAGGGCTCGTGCTTCTTTGGGATTAGCACGTGCGTCAAGAGCGAGATCGTCGTTTTGAGGATTGTAGGGCAGGATGAGGTAACCCCCTTCAAGTCGATTGAGGGCCTGAAGCAACATGGAGAGAGTGGCTGTATGGGGGCGCCAAAGGTTCCACGATGGGGGGATTTGGTGGAGGACATCAAGAGCATACGCAGGATCGTCCGAGTTGCTCAGAGTCGTGATGGCGGGCCGTTTTTTCGCAAGTTCGACCACCTTCGCTCGGGGTTTCGGCGATCGTAGGGGCGGAGAAACCATCACGTCGTCCGTCTGATAGGATTGAGTTCCTTGGAAAGGTGAACCAGCCCGCGTGTCAGCAATGTAGGTAGAACGCTCGCTTTGCCATTGGCGAGGCAGGATGATCCGCTCTAGAATCTCAAATGCCCGATCCACTTTCCCCGCACGAACTAGAGTGACAGCCAGGTGATTCCAATTGTGCGAGTCAAACGACAATCCATCATGTATGAACTGCTTCCATATGGCCGCAATATCAGCATGAAGACCGGCAGCTGACAGTGCATCGATGTAGATGGAGAGTGGTACCGAAAGAACTTTGCGTCGCAGTTTGTGGGGAGTTGGCTTTAGAATGCCGGATTCGTCGTCGTCGAAGAAAGGTGCATCTTGGGCTCTTTGTTTGCCAAGCTCGAAAATCTGCGGCCATAGACGCTGGACGGTTTCAATGTCGAATATCCGACGATATCCATCCAGAAGGTGCGTCAAGATCCCAATCGATGGCTTCTCGCCGGTATCCAAAAGTTTTTGGAATAACCGCTCTGCTTCCTCCATATTCTTGAGCTTGCCGTAACCGGATATTAAAGGCGCAAATATCTGCTGTACAGCAGATTTTGAACCTCCCTTCTGTATGTCCCACATGACTGACTGCTCCGGATCTTCGAGTAGGCTGTCCACAAAGTTCTCTGCTGTGATCATGCTTTCGTTCGAGTTATCGTCGCCAAACGCCCGCAAAATGGCCGCGACTGTAACGGGTGTCGGTTTGATGCCTCGGCTCCGCATTTCTTCAAAGACGCCTTGAGCCCGAAGCTTGTCCCCGATACGTAGAAAGCCTGCCATAATGATAGTGAAGACGTAGACATTGACTTGCGGATTATCGGCCCGTTCGCCCGCTTTTTGGTCCATCTCCTCAAAGATCTCGGTCGCCACGTCCATAAGCTCGGAATCACATGCTGACTGTATAAGCATGGCGTAGGTGTACGCGTCCGGTCGCACCTTCGATGCTTCCATCTTTCCGTATATGTTTGAGACGATGTTAAAGGGGGCACCGATCATCACGTAGGCTTTCAAAAGAGTGTTGTAGACCTCAATGGAGAGACGAAGATTGCGGGACGGGGCCGATTTGAGGTAGTCAAAGATCCGGATAACCCCCAACCATGACCCAGCTTCGACGTGCGCGTTCATCACGGAAGTGACCATATGCCGATCGGGGATAATACCTTCATCAAGCGCATGTTTATAGACTGACTCTGCTCCAATTGAATCCTTGTGGTGCGCCAAGAGAGTGATGACAACCGTATAGGTCGCCGTATTCGGTCGGACACCAGCGGCGCGCATCTGTACCATGATCGCCTTAACAGCGTCCAGGTCACCGGTCTTCGCAAACCCCTTAAGGACGGTGGTGTAGATGTGGGCATCTGGTCGAAAACCGGCTTCAGTCATGGCTGCTAGCCATAGGTTCAACTGCTGGATGTCGCCGCGACTAGACGAAGCTTGTATGAGACTGGTGAAATGTTTCAGCTTCGGAGAGTTCTGCCTTCGCCCCTGCCCATCCAAAGGAAAAAAATGGTCGAACAACTGAACGCATTCATCAAGCTGCGCGAGCGACGCGTGTGCGAACAAGAGCAAGGCCTTGTCGCCGTCTGTCTCCCAGCCTCTGACCTGGAGGTCGGCAAAATGCGCCTGAGCAGCCTTGATATTGCCTTCTCGTGCAGATAGGTAAAGGCCAGTGGATAGGCGTGATTTGAACTCCAGTCGCTTTTCAACAGCGTCGAAAAGCGCTCGGGCATCGCGAAGGGCGCCTTTTTTCGCAAGAAAACGGACGAAGGCCAATTTTAGTTTGACTGGAGGATGGAGATCTTGACGGTCCATTTCAGATAGGAGAGCGAGCGCGTCCTGGGGTGATCCACGGTCCACGATGAAGTTGGCGAGCACTTCCGCAACGTGAAGGAGATCCGCTTCAGGCCAAGAAGATCGGCTGGCCAAAACGGCGGAAGGGTGCTGCATGTCACCGAAACTGCGAAATACACACTCCCGAAGCGAACGAATTTCTAGGCTTCCGTCTTTTCCCCCACGCGTATACCGCAATAGATGGCTACCAAGGTGTTCCCACTGCGACACAACGAAATCAATGACACTGTCGTAGCCTCGACTTTTCCAAATGGCCAAGACGACAGTTTCATAAACCCGCAGCAGCTCCGGAATGGGGCCGTGAGTTGTCGTTTGTGGATGGGTGCTTTGAAGGAGATATTTGGCTTTCGGGAGGTCGTTCATAAGAGCATTTAATCGCGCAAGAAGTCGAAGGCGCGAGTCATTGAGAGGGGACCGAGGGTGCGGTGAGGTGGTATCGATGTTGTCTAGAATAGTTATTAGACGGTGACCCCATTGATCGACGAGATGCTGGGGCTCGGAAAGATAAGAGGTCTCCAACGAGTCCGTCATGGCATGTACGAAGCGTAGGATATCCTCTTGCTGAATCGAGGAAGGTGTTCCGAGATTGGAAACTTCGCCGTATGCATCCCAGCCCTCTTGCAGGCTCAGCGACCCCGTGCGAAGCCTCGAAAGCTCCCGGAAACGGTCGACAGCATCTGCTGTAGCTATAATGGAGGGAGCGGGTGGCTGGGAAGAATGAGAAGAGGCAGCCCAACTGGAAGGAGATGGCAAGCTTTGAACCCTCTGTGGCATCCTCGAGGCATGGCGAATTTGAACTCCGCGTACAGGTTTGGCCAGCTGATTCAAGGACTGAATGGACTGGGCACATGAATTTGGTAATCGGGGCCTTGGACACCGTTTGCGCGTCCTGATGCGATGGGGTGCTAGCTCATCCGAGGACAGCCATTGGTTAACGGCTAAAACAAATGTCGCAATCAACGAACGTTGCCAATGGTAAAAACTCATAGTCGACGTACTTGGACAAAATACGGAATGCTTGTTGGAACAACACGACCACTCCTGGCACTCGGTCAGATGGGTGGAACAGGAACTGCCTGAGGTGTCTGCTCGTTCCTTTCCCTTGGCGCTTCGGGGGAAAGGGCGGAAAAGCGTGGACCTTGCCTGTCTCCCAGACGCGGCAGTCATACCCCGTTTGATTGATTGAAGCGTGTTGAGAGATGACAAAGGTGGACGGCCGGGAAGGGAATTGAGGATGGCAGCCGCGACAGGTTCAAACATGAGATGTTCTGCGGGAACATTCAGAGGCCTGAGTATCTGACCTATAATAAGTTTTTATGTTCAGAAACTTGATTGAAGAACATACCAAGCTGATTTGAGAGTAAATGAGAGGAGATTTCACTCGAGACTTCGAACCCGCTCAGAATGTTGCAACGAAAAAGTTAAGGTTGTTATGTCTTGTTTGGTGTTAAAGGCTATCACGTGGCGAAACGCGATCGGAGGACAAGCCATGGTCATCCTCAGTCATTCTCCAACTCGAAACTGACTTCTGACATACTTTTAATCGTTTCAGGATGGCTGCGACCAGTAATGGGCTAACTTCCATTATACCAGAGTATGAGATTATAATTTCAAAGACCAAAGAAGATATACAACAATGTATCGACTTGGTACTGTCCTTTATCTCCCTTCTCGCCTTCGAGTAATTCATCTACAGCTACGATTCAATCCCAGCGTATTCAGGTCTTCCACATCGAACAAGGGTTTCCATTGGAGACCGAAATTGATAGGTTCGGTTTGCTTGACCATTTCCCCTTCATGTATCGAACGGCCCGACTCAGTGATTTCGCTCATGCACGCTTAGCATGGAGGAAGTAGCAACGCACTTCCTGTTGCGCCTCACCCCTTCTTTGAAACCAATCGGTACTATCAGGGGATACCCTGTTCCAAACGCCGTTTCTGTCTACAAATTAAGTCGACTAGCAGTCCTGAAAGAGTACCGCCAATTCTCATTTGGTCGGGCCCTGGTGATGGCGTTGCACAGCTGGGTCAACCAAGCCGCTTCGAGTCATATCGATAGCGACGCAGCCGAAATCGTTTCCCACTCCCAGCTTCCTGTCAAGGGATTTTATGAAAAGTGCGTCTCGGTACTCCTTAAGCTCATGATCAGTCTGACCATTATCACATCTCGTGCCCACTTAGGTTCGGTTATCAGCCACAGGTTAGCCAACAACTGATTTAGGACCATGATCTGCTGACCCATCGGGATCGTTTTATCGATAGGGTGAGGAATTTGATGAAGATGGCGAGCCGCATCAGAAAATGGTCCTTCGTTTGCCAATTACATACACGCCCTGACTATGATCTTTATACGACCTCTGCAATTAATGAGGTGGGATATACGTAATTCACCGATTCGCATAAAAAGTTCTAGAAATACAAGCAAGATTCTGCGAATATACAGATACTGTCCGTGGGATCGAAGATTATGATATAATGAAAAACGTAGTGGAGTTCGTGAGAGAGGACTTCACAAAAGGCGAAAGACATTAAGGTCGTAAAGAAAGGCATGTGACAACGTAGAAAAAGAAACTCATTGCTTGCGCGCGTTACTGTCGTCGGTAGTAAACCCCTCGCTCTCACTTTCGGACTCGAGCTTCACATGAGGAAAGGCCGGGCTTCCTGGCAAAATGCTGAAGTTGATACTCGTCCCATAAGCGGTTGCCCCTTCTTCGTAGAGCCTTCTCGCAGCTTCGTATTCCATCTTCTCTTGTTCTGCCTGAGCAAGGAAAGGCTGGGAAAATATTTGATTAGGTCATGATCCGAAAGAGAGAACAAAAGACAACCCACTTGTCGCTCAGCATCAGTCATTGATCGCCACTTGGCAGCTGCAAGAACACTTTGCTTCGTAGTTTCTGTCTCATCCCCAAATATCTCTTGGACAAGATGGGGGTGCGCACGAATGCGCTGCAGAAACATGAAATACGCACTCAAGGGTTTCTTGGGTGCGTTGGGATCTTTAATATTGCTCTTGCGAGACTTCCCGGCTTTACGCTGGGCAGCCCGGAAAGCGTTCTCCCGTTTGATGTCATCAGGTGTGAGAGATCGCATATAAGCAGACAGCTCTCGTTCTCGGGCTTCTTTGGCCGCCTGTGACATCCGTTTATAGGGCTGTGACGATAATGAGCTCATGACGTCAAGTCGCGAAAATTCAAATCCAAATACCTCTTTCTCTTCTGCACTGAGGCAAGCATATTCCTGACCGGCTTCTTTAGCTGCCTGCGCCACATTTAATTTGCGCGTACTGGTCGCCTGCTGCCGTTGGATCCAGTCTGTGAAGTAGAGCTGCCAAGCGGAAGGCGCCAGCTTGGGGGGATGCAGAACAGATTTGAGTGCTATCGTACCACGTCAGCAAAGAAAATAAATCATTGAATGAATGTATCAAGACTCACGACTGTCGTGACTTTTCTCCGCAGGGGCAGCTTCGTCGGAAGATGGTGGTAGACGTTTCTTTCGACGGACGGTCGCATCACGATCATCGCTGACGCTCACTGACTCCGCCCGACGACTGTAGCTTCTCAGTTGACCTGAAACACGGCTTTCGGTGACAGACGGAGCGCTTGAAGACTGAAAGAGTTGCGCGGAATTTACTGAGCTTCGTCTGGTTGTGACACGGGGTCGAATGGTGCTGTCGGTCAAGGGAGAGTGTCTGACGGATGAACGAGTCTGCGGCGGAGTACGGAGAGAGCTTGGACCGTCCCACAGCTGCGCAGCCCATGAGGGCGTGTGCAAAGCCGTGTCATTCGGAGAGATGGATGTGATGTGTGAGTTATCCTCAAATGGAGAAGACGGTGAGATCGATCGGGGGAGAGGATGAAGTGCAGCATAAGATGTGGGTGAGAAGGCTGAATCCCTTGGAAAATGAGACTGGCTGGGGAACGAAATAAACGCGGTGGTATTGGAAGAGGAAGGAATGGGTATGGGGGAAGACGACGCGGGTATCGCTGAAATATCTGGATCATTGACCCAGGTCCCGAGGTATACATTGCCATCAAAAGAAGGCGAACTGTGAATGTCGTCCTGGTCGTGAATTCCAGGATCGTAATAGCTGTCGGGTGGCGAAGGTTGAGACAAAGTGAATTCGTAAGAGGGAGCGACAGCGGGGGAACCTGCGAAGTTGTAAGAGGATTTCGCCTCGGAATCGATGTCGCCGAAAGAGTCCCAAGAGTAGGATGTTGTGGTGATGGGATAATGGTCGTTCTCAAAGTCGATAGGACCAAAGAGCAACTGGTCTGAATCGGAGTTGATGTAGTGAGGGTGGTCATCGAAATTGAGAAGGGAGGAAGGGGTATCTTTGAGAGGTGATTCTGGAGGATAAGCGGAAGCCATGATATCGGGAGAGTAGTGTCGTCGTGATGTGGCGAGTGAGGGCATTTGATAATATACGGAAGATGGGGAAGGAAAGAAAAATGAAGGGATGAGGCACGGTTTTAAAGGACTTGTCGCGGGCTTGAAAACGAAAGTGGGAGATGTCAAGTGCCGTCGACCGATTTTAAGAGAGAATTG
This sequence comes from Macrocystidia cucumis, assembly GCA_001179725.1. NCBI lineage: Eukaryota > Fungi > Basidiomycota > Agaricomycetes > Agaricales > Macrocystidiaceae > Macrocystidia > Macrocystidia cucumis. Next base: position 95,103 of record CEMH01203414.1, on the reverse strand, counting down.
GCGAAATAGGACAAGCGGGCTTCCAATTATTACTGCCATCCGTGTCTGTGGACTGACTCGGATTGAATCGAACGAGAGAGAAACGACCTAACTCGATTCCTTTCCTTTTTCGAGTTTATGTGAAAGGGGCTCTTTGTAAACCGTAAACAGGGGTCAGTAAGGAGAACAGAAAAGCAATCCAAACCGGTGATGACGAGCCAAGCCTGTGTGTGACCACGAGACTATCAACGCCGAAAACAGTTTTGTGTCGGGCCTTCTCCAAACAGCCGACGATTCGTGGATCGCGGATCGTGGAATCCTGTGCGAAAGAAAAAAGCGCCCAGGGCGAAATATATTCATGTATAAAATATATTATTATTTAGACTCGGTCAAATTCCCTTTTAAAGTAAAACCGGTCCAAATCAACGGCTTCTATTGTCCATTCCATTTTGGGTTTCAAGATTTCCCTTCAAATTCGATCGCTTTGTCTCACTTTGGGTCTGTTTGCCATCTTCTTGTTTAGGCTCGTCCCTTTTCGTCTCCATGACATGTCGCAAGCACATATGTAGGTATCCTCATCATCATACGTTGCAACTTCAGCTCAGAGTATCACAATGTCGGGGGTATGGTAACGCGAACTGTTGTAAACACTTTTACCCGCCTGTGAACCGTCACCAGAAGGGATGAATGGAAGGGAGACAGATCGAGATCAGTCATAATTCTTACAAGGACAGACACGAGCCGACTTACCTCCCAACCTCTGACATCCTTCATTATCTCTCGTTCCCTCGAAATGGCGGCCTGTTGACGCCTATACGCATCCCGATCACCCTCTGCCATAAGCAATGGGACAAGATGTATTCGCGACCATATCTTCTCGCGTTCAAGTTCGCTGTGATGACAACATAAATGGGCTCCAATCAGCTCATGTTCCAATTCTGGTGCGGACCGAAAGCCAAGCAAGAACAAGATAATCCCATCTCAGGACGGCCGGATCCTAAAGGATGGACCCAAGTGAGCCACGTTTAGCGATGAGCGGGGGCATAATCAAATGGGTACTGTGTTCAGGTGACCTCTGCCGATTTGTGTCTCCGGATGTTTTAAGGAACGCTTACCGTTTTTCAAGGTTGCCCTTTCCAACTCGATAGAAGCCAAAGGCACATATCGCCGTCACACCGCCGAGTATGACAAGAGCACCTGGACCTCGGAATGGAAGATTCCGTTTATACTTGATAGCTTCAAAGCCTCCCGGAGGAGGCATATCTCTGCTCATGTGTCAGAAGCACCAGCAAGACCGGATGACAGAGGAGCATACTGTCGGTATGGGATAGACACTGTGATTCAAGGAAAGCCATATGAGGAATGAATGAAAGAGAAGAGAAGAAAGAACATACTTTGTGACTGGACTGGAATGAGTTGTACCAGGAGACCAGGAGTTGTTGAGTGGTCGGGAATAACAGGTGAAGTGCCACGTGATGACAATCAAGAAAGTTGAAAATTGACTGAGAAAAAGAACGACATTTAAATCAAGCGCTTTTCATAGAAAGAATTACATGACGCTGGGTGGGGTATTCACGTCGTTGAGAGTGATTGTGTTCTCAACGATCATGCTAG
>CEMH01203414.1:65068-93482 GCA_001179725.1 Macrocystidia cucumis | reverse complement strand
TTTTGAATAAAAAAAATATGGAGCAAGGGAGGAAGTTCCCGAAAAGGCAAGATATGGACTCAACGCCAGACTGAGTATTGCAAACTGCCAGCTGTCCGAGTATTCACTCCTTTTCTCTCCTCATCCATCATGTCAAGACATCCCTCGCCTGGCCCTTCTCATCCAACTCCAACTCCTCAAATCGTTCAACAGTCCTCTGCTCGTCATAAGCAAAAACAAATCCCTGTCGGCATCGCTGCAGGCGCTGAGGACGCAAAATATCAAGCAAAGTATAAAGAACTCAAAAGAAAAGTCAAAGAAATTGAAGCCGTCAGATATTTTTCTATTTTTCTTTTCGCCTTTCATTCGCTAACCCAAGTCGACACAGGACAATGACAAGTTGCATTTCAAAGTCTTACAGGCTAAGCGCAACATCCAACGAATGAGACTGGAGAGAGCGTATGTCCTGCAATGTTTCTTAGCCTTCATTTTCTAATTCTCCTTTTTTTTTTTGATAGCATTCTGTACGAACGTTTGGCTTCCGTTCCACCTTCTCCAGAGTTGCAAGAACGCCAACCCATTCCTCCAGTCCAAAGCGGACCTGGTATCCCACCACAACCGCCTCATGTGCGATCGGTTTCGGGACCTCAACAGTACCGTGAGCACGCCCCAAATGATCAAGATAACAGGCTTCAAGAATACATCCGAACACATGGAAATCCCAGAGTCGCGCCAGGGCCCGACGGTCGCCCTGTACCCGTTCTGGATGCTCATATCGGTCCAGGAGTCCCACCTGTACACTCGCCACGACGCGTGCCAAGTGGCTCAACCCACGACCTACGTCAACTTCCACCTTTGCCGTCTCTAACTCATTCCCAGCAGTACGACAACCCGCGTGGTCATAGTGGTCATCCCCATGGACATCACGCCAGCCCTCCTTCGTATCATCCTCATCTAAACTCTTCTCACGAGCGAGGCCGGTCGCGCTCTCGCACACGCGCCAATCCCTTGCCGTCCTACCAACAAAGCCATGGTCACCCTCAGTACCCAGAACACTCGCACGCGCAACACATCCCACACAGCCCCCCCAGTTCTGAACGTGAGAGGTCAAGGCGGCATGAGCTGCACGAAGGCAGTTTACATAGTGACCCCCATGTACACGGTCACCACTCAACGTCAACAGGTCAATTGTCCCCACCAGATCGATTCCACTCTCATCAACGTGTTGGACCTGCGTCGTATATCAATCGAGACGAAATCCACGAGCGTGGACGCGACCGTCATGTAGATTTAGAGAGGGAACGAGAAAGAGAACGCGACTGGGAGCGTGGACGTGATCTCAACCGTGACACCACTCGTAACAGAGATTATGGCTCTCACATGCACTCCCCTCCTACCCTGCGCGCCCAGCAGCCAGAACGGGGAGAGTATCACGATTACCCAAACCCCTCTCGGAATCAACATGATCCCTATTACCATGATGGTCCTCCACATAGTGGTCCATACCTCAGGGTTTCACGATCTGACACACCAGCCTCAGGATCAGGGTCTGGTTCCGGGGTTGGCGGGGTTGAGGCACCCTCGCGTCCCGATTCACGAACTCAATTCTACGAAAATGAGCGCTCGCGGTCCTTCAGGCTCCGACCGGTCAACCAACCAAACGAAGACGTGGATTTTGTGCACGAAGACGGTAGATCTCAATCTCGAGATCATGGGGGCACTGGCGGCAACTTCCCACCCTCAGAATCAAGTCGCCCACTTCTCGAATCGAGGAAGCGAACACGGAACGACGTGGACATGGATGCCGACAACGAAGATGCTCCCACCCGGGCGCCCTCGATGTATTCAAGTGGGAGAATGCAGGACGATAGGGGCTCGAAACGTTATCAAAGAGAACACTCTCATCGGGGTGTTGATAATCAAGAAGATGACAGGATGGGTCCCCCGTGAACAGTCGATGTCCGCGATACTCCGAGATCGCCCCTTTTCGTCCAATGTTTGGTCGGGAAGACGCTTAAAAATACCTTTTTGTATCTCCCCCGTCATTATATGTTTTCTGTCAGCCTATTACTTATCTGTTGGATAGAAAATAGGTTCTTGGTTCTCGGTCTGTATGTATATCTCTCCGATTCTGAACGCGAGCTTTGAGAGTGTCACAGGTTCTTACAAACAATGGACATCATATCTGACGTAGTTGAAGACTTGTGTGTGCCTTCCTACAGTCAGCCACTGGCACATGCGCCACAACTGCGGACTTCGCTAGCAATGTTTGAACAAAAATGGAGAACGCCATCAGGCTACCTTGCCCGAAAAGGTAACAGTGGAAGGTGTAAACCAAATTTTGATTTTTCAGGTTCGAAATGGCGGTGCAGTCAATCCGGTCTACTTTCGCAACAGCCAAAAAGGACGAACAGATGATCTTCCTCGCTAATTCAGGAGGTACGTGGACATCAACAGCCCGCACAAAACTCCGCAGCGGACACGTCATCACATATATCATATCTCATAAACCGCCGATATATGTGGGGGGCGGGAGGGGAAACCGGGGAAAGGGAGATAAATCAGTCAGCTGCATAGTTCAATCGGTTTGCTTGACGAGCATCCAGCGTTAGACCAATACTAATACTCTATACAGCTTATTCTAACCGCAGCTTTCGGAAACCACGGGGGGGAAATCGTGTTCTTACTAACCCAGATTTGTTGAGCAGCATGAAAAGGAATAATAAGCGCGCGAGGGCATGGTCAAGTTCCGGTCAAGTTTGCAGACCCGTGACAACGACGTGTGAGCAACTGAATTTGATTGCAAAGGTCTTTGGTCTATGGAAAGCTACTGCAGACTGTCTACGCGCCACGAATATTCAAATTGGATATGTGAGACAAGTATGAGACCTATAGTATCATCATCAAAACGAGTGAAAGAAAGGGGGGGAGGGCGAAGAGCTGGCAAACCAGTCTGCAATGTGGCATCAAAAGGTCGGTTCGACACGTCTATGTGTAGACGTGTGGCGGCCGTACTTCTGTCGTCGATCGAATGAGTCGAATGGTTAACACGGGTAAGGGAAAGGAAAAGCGAAACTGTGCTGGTTTTCTGACCGATGGCAGCGCCTTCCCGCGAGTTCGGGTTGGGATTTGTGATAGAACCTAAGCGCCACATAAGCCCAAACCCAGGGCGCAGGATCTTGCTTCCGGCGTTGATCAGTGTTTCGCATCCCTCGTCACGAGTGGATAGGGGGAGGACCAGATCGGAATGAATGGCTTCGCAGCTCTCACGCTCCGCCACCCCGGTTCAAACAAACGAGAGATAAGTAGGATGGGTGGCACAAACAGCGCGATGAACCGTAGGCTTGTGATTGTTCTTCGACTTGCATCCATTCTCGTGTGACTGGAAGAAGAAGCAGGAAAGGTTGTTGGATACAGGTCCAGAACACGAACGCCGATGAAGCACCACGGGTTTTGACAGAGGACGATGTTTCTGGACCTTCTCTGACTTCGTACGCGTCGGGTGACCCCCGTTTCAATGACCGCATTATGGTTTCTTTCTACCGATCGCTATACACTTCAACGAAGGTCTATGACGTTCGATGTTGAAGTGGAGCTATCGTTGATGTCATGTCCTTGGTCTTCTTATCGCACACTCAGCGCCCGACGATCGACGGCATTGAAAAGTTGACTCGGGGGTGGCTCAATGTGAGTCGACTACCCGACATTTGCGCAGCAAAAGGAGCCGAAGTCCCAGCGAGTTGACTGGCTGTGATCGAATCTCATCAGAGCAGCAAGAAAATCCAAAGAAGGAAACAACCACGGACCAAAACACCCCCGCCATAATCCTGGTTCGCTCAATGCAAGAGACATTAAATGTAACGTTTGCGATCGTTACCCGCAGTGTTTTTACTTTCCTGGAGTACGCGGAAAGTTGAGGTCAAACCTTTCCGGAAACTTCCCGCGAGTGATAGGTCTCCCGGTCCGATTGTGCTTTTAGAACGAGGAATTTGCCTCTGAACATCCCATTTTTCACATCTGAATGGAGCGCATTTGGTTCCCCAGGACACACAGCATAGAGTCATTGACAGTCAGATCAGGGGGCGGGCGGATGTGAACCTGGAAATGACACGACAGATATGGGGCATCAATTTTCATTTTCACGTTAACAACGCGCACATTTGCACCTGAATAAGCGCGCCTTGTATTGTTCAGATGAAGGCTACGACTCAGCTTGATGTATGTCGCAACCCAGGGAAAGCAGGAGATGGACTGTGACATGATGGAAGAAACCGAAGTTCTAGAAGAACAAGTATTAAGTATGCATTTCACTGGACTGCTGTTCACAAGTCTATCTAGATTTGTTGGAATGACAACGCCAGAGCGCCAAATGTTTTGAGCGGCAAAGCGCTGCTGCGCCATTCAACGTATTCGTGATCACCGATAGACGTGGTCAGCTGTGTGGCAAAGTGAGTATGTGTTCGCGCAACTCGGCTCATAAGGAGATGGACACACAGTAAAGGTTCGCTGCGATCTCGGCCTCGGCCCTGTCTCCGTTTGCCAAAAGCTTCTCTTTGTTGTACAGCAATTCTTCGCGGGTTTCGGTCGAGAATTCTTGGTTTTGAGCTAAAAATCTTTAGTTAGACGCAAGGCCTCGGCGGGAAAAGCAAAGCAGTAACGGACTCTCTACAATGGCATCGACTGGACAGGCTTCTTGACAGAAACCACAATAAATGCATTTAGTCATGTCGATATCTGGAAATACCCATCAGAAACCCGAGTCATTATTTTCCGGAAATGCACACCATATTTGGTTGTTTTTCTCGACCCGTCCGCTCGCGCCTCGCTCTCGATAGTGATTGCCTGAGCGGGACAGATAGCTTCACACAGTTTGCAGGCTGTACGTGACAATCAAGGGTTTGAATATAAACCCAGTCATAATGTGGAGATGTGCATACCAATACAGCGTTCCTCCCCACTAGGATACCTGCGCAATGCGTGTTCTCCACGGAAACGAGGCGATAAAGGACCTTTCTCGAAGGGATACATTATGGTGTATGGCGGCCTGAAAAAATTCTCGAGAACAATCCACATTCCTGAAACAGATTTCAGGCAATTCAGGACATGCAGTATTCCTGTGCAGTTCGACTGGGCGTACCTCGGATAATTTCGGTAAAGAAAAACAAGTGAACCGCTTTGTCCAGCGCACTGGGCCCGTCCTTGTAAGGGTTGACATCCAGATTGTGGGTGGCGGAAACGTGGTCAACATTTTCTTGATGACGGTGAGTACGGTTAGTCAGGTCGCTCGACAAGACATGATTATGAGCAGTTGTTCCGGTGGTGTGTTGGGCAAGACCACGGGATGTTGAAGTTATGCTTCGCTTGAGAAGAGCAACGCGCACGGGGTGAGACCAAAAGGCTGCAACGAGACGGAGTTGCAAGCCTGTAGCAACTTGTAGTCGAGCAAAGGACATTAGTCTGTCGACGATGCCAGCGGCGATGAAGGTGGTCGTGGTTTTTGTGTGATGCGGAAGAGTAAGGGTCACGCGTGACCAAATGATTCAACCAATCACGATCGAAGAATCTGTCAAAAAAAAATAACAAATAATATATTCCTGACCGAACAACACCAACTGGGGGAAGCACACCAGACCATTGCTAGTCCTTATGCCACCCACTGCAAAATCTAAAACAAAGGCCCCCGTCCTGTCTGATCAAGGTAAGGCCCTCGCAACCATCACCGTTTAGGGATCTCAGCATCCGAACCAGATAGACATCCAGCAAAATTATTCTCGCATGCAGAATGAACTTCAAGCCCTTGCTGGGAAGATCGGAGAGCTTGAATCGGAAGCAGACGAGCATGGGTTGGTCATTATAAAATAATAATAATATGAACCCGCTTAACCGTTGTTTAGGTTGGTTCTCACTACACTAAACGAAGCTCTGGCCGATGACCCAGATCGCAAATGCTTTCGACTCATTGGCGGGGTGCTGGTGGAGAGAACTGTGAAGGATGTTGTTCCTGCGTTGCAAACCAATCGTGATGGGGTATGTTGCCCCGTGTTGCAGGCTTTTTCCATGCATTTTTTAACCTATTCATCATGCAGATACGGAAGGTCGTAGCTACCCTGGCTGAGCAGTATAAATCAAAAGAACAAGAGATGGAATCGTTTAAAAGGGAGTACAACATTCGAATGGTCTAGGATCGGCTGTAATCAGATAACACATTGTGTGTGTGAATCTGAAAATGCCGAGCTGGTCACCAAGGCTACCTGGGACACACTGAAGTTGATGATGATGACATGAAGCCAACCCATGCGGGTGATCGGCTATAGTATATTGGAACATTTGCATGCGTTTCTTTGATCTTCGTTTGTTTTTTTTACTGAGTACTCCATCTCTTCCTCCTGTCATCCCTCATTCTTGCTCTCTAAACCCACATTCATTCGTTCACGATATGTTCCATCTCGCTCTTTTCACTCTCCTCGCTCTCCTCACTCTCCTCCCGTCGTCCCTGGCGTTGCCTCGTTTTCATGTGAGCTCGCCATCCATGCGCGGAACCGCGCTCCAAAAATCAGCCTTCTTAAACGCGCACAATACGGTCCGTGCTGCTCACGGTGCACCTGACCTGACCTGGTCCTATTCCCTCGCATCGTTGGCAGAGAAATGGGCAGACAGTTGCCAGTTCAGTCATTCAGGTGGTACCTTGCGACCAGAACCTTATGGTGAAAATCTTGCTGCGGCAACCGGAAATTTTCCCATTTCCACCGCGGTCAACTTGTTCGCGCAAGACGGTGCTGGTACGTTTAATCGCCATCGTTATACTCAAGTTTCCATGCTGAGTATATGGGTATAATCGGCAAACCCATTGTGCAGCCACCTTCAACGTCGCCACACCGACATACACACCGTTCACGCAGGTCGTTTGGAAATCCACCACTCAGCTGGGCTGCGCGGTTTCTGAGTGCAACAACATATTCGATCCCTCGTTTGGCAGTGCTCTGTACTATGTCTGTTTATATGACCCTGCTGGTAACGTTGTCGGCCAGGCTCCGTAGGTTTAATCACTTCAACCCCTAAATACTTGGCACTCACTCTACTTGTCCAACGCAGGGCGAACGTGCAAGTTTAGGACATATACCCACGTCTCCAGTTACCCCTAAAAGTATGACAGCCTTGGGTGTTGTCGTACGAGTCTATTCTTTCGTTCAGAGCCAGAGGCTCTACGAGGTTCCCAGCTCGAAGTTGGGAACGACACTCCCAGTTACACATCAGAGATGTTTTTCTTCTTTTCTAGTCCACCTTGTAGCAATTACATCAACAGATTCCTACTGTCAATACACAATTCAGATGGATCCACGTCGCCAGTTATGATCACAACATTCAATGAATGATTGGCCAATGACCCGCAATCTACTGACATTTGTTACAGTCTTGGTCACTGTTTAAGCCTGTCGTGCATGTGGATGCCTGTACTTTCCCATCGATCTCTCGGTCAAGATATCACGTCGGCTATTGCGCACGGTAGCCTCGGTTCTTCGGATGTCGGTTGCTTCCAGATTCAAAGGTCCAGTAGCCAAAAAATTTCGGTTGCGTTCCAGGGGTCCCAGAAATGGAGACATTTGCTGACGCTGGCCAGGCTGCGGGTTGTGAAACTGTTGCGTGGGAACGCTGTAGTCCAAGGCAATACGGGAAACACTTTGTAGATGAGTGGCGGGTGTGGTGGCGAAGCTGAAAACAGCGGAACGGTTCGGCCGAGATTTCGAGTTCGAGACACCCAGCTCAGATACGCGGCCATTTCCGCCTGAATCTTGTCCCTGAATTCCTCGTTCCATTGGCTGGTACCCTCGTGGATGGTTTCTTACCGTATGACGACTGCCCTCTGAGTGTACGCAATCCGCGAGCGCGACCTTTCCCCCATCTGGTATAGCAATGTATTGCGTGTTAGCCATCCCAAATCGGTCATAAAATTTGTCCTCGTGCGGCTCGTCTTCACCTTCATTCGGGTGATTTCGGTGATGCAAATGTTGGTTTGCGAGGTAGGAGTCAACTGACACACATTCTCTTTTCTCGGTATGTTGCGAAACTGTATCCTGAAAAAAATGAGCCCATCGGGTGGGGTTGCTCCGTGCATGTGGTTGATCGCATATCGGTTGGACCCTTCCTTTCGAGATCGATCTGTTCACAGTCTTTCCAAGAAAATAAGCTTGTTTGATCGACCATAATGTCACCAGATGCATACCTCGTGATGATCAACAGCGCCTGGAATCCCTAGCCTCTGCAACACATTCAGTAGATTCAAATCTGGTTGAACGAGTCGAGGTGCCATCGCAGAACGCGTCACTGTGACCTGTTTTATGGGCGCAGGGGACTGGTTCGAGGTGCTGTATACGCTCGGGGTCGAGTGGGAGGATGGGGCCTCGCAGTTGTTTGGTTCTCCGATACCTTCGGCCAAAGACCTTAAGATTTCGACGGAGAAATCTGAGTCCAATGGAGATAATCACCACTTGTTCCTTTCTCCTTTTTCCACTGTATTTTCCGAAAAGGTTTTTCCGAGCCAGGATGCATCCCGCATGCTGCGGCAAATGCCCAGTTTGGTTTGGAAGAGGAGTGTGACTGCTGCTGTGCATTTTCGATATCACCCCGCACAGTATCGGAAGGAACTAGAGCCACTGAAGATGACATCTCCTGCTTATCCTCTGGTAGGACGGTCATCAACGGTTGAGTAAGAATTTTAGCCGCCAGAGCTGGGTGTTCCTTGGCAAACTGTTTAAAACCTGTATCAAAACCCGCCCTTTGGAGGTAGTATGATCGTACGTACATTTGCTGCGTCGGCATATGTGCTCACCACAGGGATAACGACATCCAACTGCGCGTTCTGGACGGCAGTCAGGTACGAGCTCCCAGTTTCAATGGGATTGTCTCCAGCATGTTGTTCATCATCCTGACAAGGCAAACAACGATCCTTTTACAGATATATCAGCCAACGACGGCACTGGTGTGGCTATATGCGCACCTGTTCCTCTGACTCGCAACTGTCGAATAAACTGGTGGCTTCTTTAGTTGGGTTAAACGGTCGGCAACAGCTTTCAATAACCGCGTTGGATGAAAAATGGTCATCAACGGTTGACGGCTTCTTTGCAGCGACTCGTTCATCAGAAAAGGTTTCCGACTGTAACTTGGGGTCAATAAAACGCTGGACGGGGTGCGGATTGTCCATACCAGATCCCCAAGACTTGATGAGACAGACATCTGTTGAAAGTGAGCAGATTGAGTGTTTCGTGTCAATGAAGAGCAGTTGACAGCATACAGCGCAGAAATCCTTGTCCAGGTCTAACGAGGGCAGACAGTTCTCTCCTAAGCACACCGAATCACTTGGAGTGCAGCAGGTGGGTGATTCCATGAAAACAACTGAGGGATCGCTTTGAGTCTCAAGCGACGAAGAGATTAAGCTCCGAGTTGAGGATTGTGACTTTTTTGCAGAAATAGCTGGGAAACTGCCGAAAGTGAATGATCGATTTACATAGACCCAGGCTCTTCTGGCTTTGAGCATAGTCATCCCAGTTGGTTTCCAGTCAGGTAGACCAGAGAACCCACAATGAAATCCATAAAACAGTGCATCCCATGATTCGGTTGGGAGTCGAAAGTCACACTGGCACGTACCCCCTGAAACGCAGATGATGACACTTTCATCATTTCAAAGCGGCGTGCCGAGCTCATAGCATTCGTAACCTTTCTTTCACCTCTTCTTACAAGGCTGAGCCTTCGCACAAAAACCCTATAACTGACAATGGAAAATCAGGAATCTAGTTCTGTGGATGGTTCTCCCATATTCGACAGTCTGGACGTCGACTTGGTTGTCAAAGTTCTAGCACATACCGCTTTCAGTGAGAGATCGGCTTTTTCTTTTTTTTTTTGTGCAAGCGACAACTCAACTCATTCCTTCAGGTCCTTTCTTTATCTTCTTCATTCCGGTCTTTTACATCTTTCAAGGAGCACAATACACAGACTCAGTGGTCGTAATTTCAAGCATTTATTACGTGGTCATATCTCTCTTTTGTGAGGACATCTGTATTCTGAGCGCAAATCATCGTTGACGAGAAGCAACAACAAGGGTTTATCAAATGGTATTCCCGCTTGTATCGCAATCAAGGCAGCTTATTATTTGGGCCTGGTCGGTTTGACTGGGGAGGGCAGATTGTGGTGGTCACTGGCGGTGTGCAAGCTAACATCTCTCACCCAACTCATTTTTCTCATCCACGACCACAGGAGCTTCGGGTATCGGAGAACTTCTCGCCAACACGCTCGCGGTTCGCAACGTAAACGTGGTCGTCCTCGACGTCAACCCTATCATCACGGAAAATTGTTGGTGTTGTCCTTGTCATTCAAACCAATCTCATATGCCTGGCAGATAATATTACCTACTTCAAGTGTGATGTCAGTAAATGGGAAGAGGTTGAAGCCGTTTCGAAACAGATTGTTGAAGAGGTTGGTTGCCAAACTATCCGACATTCCTCATTAACACTTTATCGCCTAGATCGGTCATCCAACTGTTGTTGTCAATAATGCTGGCGTCGTGCAAGGAAAACTGCTCGTCGACCTTACGCCGGAGGATGTTAAACAGTTTGTGCTCCAACCTCTCGATCTTCTTCCGTGATAATTACATAGGCATCCAGGACCTTTGGCGTGAACACTCTCGCCCACTTCTGGACTCTAAAAGCCTTCCTTCCAGAAATGTTGAAACGCAAATCAGGGCATATTGTACGACAAGAGTTTCTAAACTTTGAGTGCTTCTTGACACCATGACTGTAGATCACAATGTCCTCTGTTATGGGGATGGTTGGGGCGTCTCGCATGAGTAAGTACCCCATCTTGTCCTATCCTTCCGTGCTAACAGAAGATCAGCGGATTATTGTGCTTCAAAAGCCGCACTCATCTCGTTCAACGAATCCCTTCGTTACGAACTTGACCATAGGTGAGCGTTCAATGCTGAGGGTGACGTCTACCGCATGTTGTCCTGACTTTGTTACCAGCTACAACTGTCCTAAAATTCGAACCACTCTTCTCCTCCCTGGGCACACGTTGACACCCTTATTTTCAAAGGCGACCCTTCCTCAACATCCGATCTTCAAATTCTTGTTCCCTTCGCTCTCCCCTGTCACCATCGTCAAGCGAATCATTGCGGCACTCGATGAGCAGCACTCACAACAGATCATGTTACCGTTCTACGTCAATTTCGTACCATTGTTTCCCATGCTTCCAAGCTTCTTCCGGGATTTGGCCCAATATGTGCGTTCAATAAACTTATATAACCTGCTGCACAAATTACAGCTTGTCTACGCCAGGTTTCTCGCGCGGACTTTGCGATGAATCAGTTCGTGAAACTGTCCGGTCGGAGGCCAGAAGAAGGGGACGTTCCGTCACTTAGAGATGAGGGAGTGAGGAAGTCCGACTGATTTCCCCAGTTCTGTCAACAGTAATGAAAAGGATGGCAATTAACATGACAATGTTCGGCCTAGTTTCTCACGCACCTCATTTGGTTTCGAAACCATTGTCCCCGGTAACTTGAGTCTTCAAGTGTGGCCAACGGTCTTCGCCCTTTGGGATGAAAGCCGATCGTCTCCCTGATTTAGCAAATGCCACAAATTGTGGCCACTCATCAGAAAGGCATAAATTGAGGCCGCTGAGTACACTGCGGTTTCGTGCTTTCCTTTCAGTCCTTTCCCACTCACAGCCCAAGGTATACTCCTCCCAACCCACACTTTAGCAATAACCGACCTACGCGCACGAGAACCACATTCTGAGCACTGTTGCGGTCTTCGTCAAAGAAACTCCATTCACAAATATCAACCTTCACCAACGCGATGAATATCCTAAAAATGACCCATCGCGATGCAGTTCTTGAGTTTGGTCGCGATCCTTCCGAAACTAGTGTGATCACGTGTAGCGCGATAACAACCGCTCAGCAATCTGAGCGACCAAGTACTGCGGTTGTCGACGCTGACCTCGATGATCGTTGCTCGTCGCCTGCGCAAACTCATAATGTTGGTATCGCGCCCATTGACACAGCACTTCGCTGACTGTTCCCTGTTCTACCAGGCGCTCCCCCTCAAAACGAGATTTATTGCATCCGTCGTTCAGGACAACAAAGACGACAGTGGCCTCACCACAAAGCATCACGATTCAAGACTAGATGAAACAGCACAACATGCGGTGTTTCTTACCCCAATTTTATCTCAGTCACGTCTTAAAAACCCGACAGCGCAGCACATAGACGCGCACGACTTATTCTTTCCCCACAACATGGTACGTTTTGCATTTGGCTGGCGAACGCTGCTGACGATTCCTCAGACTTCCGACACATATCCGATGCTGCATCTTGCCAGCGAGTTTGTGGTTCCTCACAGACAGCTTGACAACAGCGTAAGTTTATATCTCTGACGACGCTGAGCATCATGGAATCCCCCGTATTGATCCATACTTCCGAAGCAGCTAATTTCTCCAGACACACGAATCATCTTCGGCTCGAAGTCGTTCTCGGATACCCCGCACATCGTCATTACACCGCCACAGTATACTCCCGGTCAAGAATTTGTTGCGCAAGAGAACGTGGTTGGCTGGCAGCTGCCTGGCCACCTCATGGTTCCGCTTCTCGATTTTGTCACTGGGCGCCTCTACTCTCCTGTGCACCTTCCGGAAACGTGCACTCTTTCCCCGCATGCCGTTGGCATTCCGTCAATTAACCGAGCTGACACCTTCCCATCACCCATGCGGGCCGTCCCTCAAGCGCGTTATCACACGAGACTTTTCCGTGCCTCTCCTTTCATCGATCCGGTACGTTAGTCATCGATAACAGATCACGTCACATCTGGGGATACTAAAAGTCTCTCAGATTTTGTCCTTCTGTCGTGAACGCCTCACTATGTTCCATGTAGTGAGCGCCCTTCAGAAACACCAGTGCAAAGCTGCAGTACGCCCTTTCCTTGCGATCTCAAATTTTATAGGCGCTCACCTTTTGATTGCAGGCATACGCAGCGAGTCACTTGGCATCCACCTATCGAATCCGATACGATTCCCCACACTTCAGATGGACATTCGAGAGACCTTATCAGTGGTCAGATCCCGCTGAAGTGCGTTTAAGCTCTTTCCCCGCATGATTATTCGTTGACCTCTGGACACAGGCGCTTGTTGAATCCGCTCGAACTCTTGGCGGCGGCGTCATCATCGAATCACCTTGTCCTTTCACCTCCCCCCACATCATCATTACCCGACCACCACCTGAGAACCAATGGATCGCGTGGGCAAATGCGACCAATGACCCACAGGACAGTAATTATCTGACAGTCCCATCGCTATTGGTCAGGATGATCAATGAGCCGGACGATAATGACTCGGCTTCTTCCCCATCGGAATCGATCACGGATCTTACGGGATGCCTTTCCCGGCCCGACACCCCGGCACCCATGACACCCAACGATGAGAACAAGACGTTCTGCTTTGACCGCGATGCCGCCAAAAGGTATCGCATGGGCGACGACGCCCTCATGGACGAGACGTCCGACATGATTCTCGAAGAAGTTGAAGAAGCCACGTGCCATTCCTACAAAAGCAATCTTGCAACATCACTCCCACCTGTATCGCTCTCTCCCTGCATTTATTATGACGACGACGAGGACGACGATCTCCCACCTTTTGACGATTGGTACCAAGATGTTGCCCGGCGCGCACAGATTGCATTCTAGGCATTTTCTAGCATTTATCGCTCTCTCTTTTGTTTCGAAAGGAAGGAAGGAGGTGGGGAGGAGCAGGGGGTATCAGGTTGTTCATTGGCATATTGCATTTGGTCCTACCCACATCTCTGATATCGCATATCATTCATCATCACCACCATCATCATCATCTTTCTACATCATCTGGTCCTTCATCTTCGCAATGTACTTGTATTTCTCGCAACTCGATCTCCTTTTTTTTTTGTTTTCTTCTTTTTTCTTCGTGGAATTTCTGTAATACTTGTACCAGCTTGTTGTGTACTGTATTCGGGCCGAGATCAAATCATACGAATCAAAAATCAGATAGTAATTTGTTATCGCATGGATCGATTGGGAGACGACCCTGGCATAGATTGGATCGACGAGTACAAAGGGGGGGGAAAGCACGCGTGGGTCGCGCTTAATATGCAAGTCGGAGAACGCATGTAGTGGTGGTGTTGGTGGTGGTGATGGTGATATTGTCATGTGGGATGAGATACAAGGTGGTCAAACTTGAATGGTTGAGAAGTCAGAACGAAAAAAGAAAGAAAGAAGAAATGATGCGAAAGGGCCGAATAGATAAGTGAGCCACAAAACAAAACAAAATACAATCAAGAAAATTCGGACGAATTGCGGATCTATGTACGATGAGAGGTAGCGTTTTTTTTTTTCGGAATAGGGGGGTGGGTGGAAAACATGGGATGGAGAACATGACAATGCTGAGGGTTTTTGTTGTTGTAGTGATGCGATCGCCAAGAACATAAGAAGATCATCCGGATCATATACTTTTTTTCGTCAGATGCAAGGTTGCGGGTGTGTTGAAGGTAAAAGAGGCTAGCATGAACGAAGAAGGGCCTGCGCACGCAAGGCGTGCTTTTTGTCAACCTTTAATCACAGTCAGTTTTGATTTCGTCAGGAAGGGAAAATACTACCGACCAAAAGGTTGGCGGTCTTGAAAGTCGAGCTGTACATGTGGTTGATGTTATTTTCTTCCAAAACCGTGGAGAAGCGGTTTACAAGTCCGTGTTTGTCTATCGAGGGGTTCATTTCATGATGAGGCTTGTGAATGTTCAAAAAACACCACTCACCAAGACCAAAGCGGCGCAAATCAATTTGCAAACACTTGTAGCACCCACTTTCCGAGGTTATATCGGCTTCTGGATCCTCAGAATCCGAGAGATCCACGCTGCTCATCTTTCGAGCGTCCGCAGCGTCCAATTCGCCGCTACAGATAACCATATGTCGTTCATGAGGCGGGAAAAGCTCAGCCAGTATGGCGACGTCGGCTGTAAGCGATGAACCTTCAGGTGTTCGCGTGAAGCTAAAAAAAGGAACCCTGTGCCTCTTCGAAAGTGGTTCGAGATACGCGGACGTATCGGTGATGATATGGAGTGCTTGGGGAGGGGAGGGAGGATCAATTGGCGAAAGGGGAGTTAAAGTGGATATATGATGCTTCGATGAGTGTTTCGAAGGACACAGGGAGGCTGGGATGTCAGTACATGGAAGAGAAGCGGAGGTCGAAAAGGACGAAGTTGAGCGGTTCGGGGCCGAATGTGAAAAGTAAGCATCTTCGTCACTGGACGACGACGACGAGTCCGAAGCATTTTCGAATTGGTCGAGACCAGGAGAAAGAGAAACTGGAGATAGCAACGGAGACAGTGGGGATGTCGGCGAGTTTCCAGTTGTTCTCGGGGCGTGATGGCTTTTTGTTGAAATGGGGATCAGATCGGGAAAAGCAACGAGTTTGACCATTTTTAGTCCCCAGTGATCGACTCCCAGGTCGTCGGACAGTCCTACACAGATGAGGTCTGGTCCCAGTACAAGAACTTCACCCTTTGTGGGAGAGTGTTGTTTCACGCGTGGTTGTTGACCTCCTTCGGGATGACCATGTCTTGTCAGGGAGGAATGGGGAAGATTGTGGGCGAGGATGTTTGAAGAACGATCTCCGCTGCTCATGAGCAGTTGGTCATCATTGGGAGATATGGGTACCGAAATCGGCCGGGAGGACGTATGGCCAGATTCTTGGGAGTAAATGTCAAATCCCGACAACCTGAAAAGCGTGAGGGCCTCTTGCAGTCGATATTCTTTAACCTGGGACCGAAGTTAGTGAATTGTATTGAGAGGCTGGGAGCTAACGCAGACAAATATAAAGTCACTCATGTACGAAGACTGATATAGTATTGAGATTCCCGCGTCTGACAAGAGGGCAGACAATTCATTGACGCGAGCACCGGAATTATCTTCGCGAGTGAGAAAACGTGGTGAGCTGGTGTAGTACATGCCAAAAGGTTAGTGTGCGTACCAAATTGTTCATTGTGAGAGTCAATCTGGAGAACACTCCACTTGTCGTAGGAGATCTCGACGGGTTCGAAAGGTTTCCGGGATGAGCTCGGAGGTGATTTTGAGGGCCTCCGACGAGCATCCCGTTGCGCGATCGGTTCAAAGTCAAGAAGAACATTATCTTCCGCGAAAATACTGAGCTCGATTTCATTGCATGTCACGTTAAGAAACCCCGGATTATGGTGAAGGATCTGACGGAGGACGGGGTGGTAGAGTTTCTGAAGACGAGAACGAGGGATATGTACAAGGGACAGGGATACAGGGAGGAGGGATATTGTAACCTGAGCGGAAGACATTGAGGGAACGGAAGAAGGGAGGGTGAGGAGGAGGAGGAGGAGGAGGTCAGCTGCAAGTCATAATTATTATGATAATTACATACATAATATTCGAATAAAAAAAAGTATTTCTTGTGTGACTTTTCCAAAAGAATAATTACCCCTTTTTTATTATGTAATTGATCAGATCCAATTGAATTATTCTCCTCCTCATGTGATAATACATGCTGGCAACACAACACCTCTCCATTCTTCCAGCACCGTTCGAGCACAACTGAGTACCATACGCCGTACAGGGTTATGTCGAAACCACTGGTTTCCGGCGCTGACGGCACCGACTTTGTTCCTTGATCACCTGTTCAACTTCAAGCCTCACGCTCCTGCGATTGATTCTTATACATAAGTACTAAACTCTGATCAATCTCGATTCCCCCATATCTGCAACCCGTGACTCCCATTTGAGCATGATCGTCAGCTGAATACTTTCTCTAGTCTTTCAACTACTAATTTATCAGTACCTATTCAACTGCGCGTACCCGATATCAATCGCGTTTCTGCTTCTGGCGCGAATCTCCTCCGCTCTATCTTACCATTTCAGCTCTATCCCTTCTTGATCCCTTTCTAGTCAACAAAGATAGCTCCGGTTCTATCTACCCAGACCATTCAATGCGCGATATCTTCGAATCGCTAGACACGCGTCGCAGCTTCCAGAAACCCTTCCGCCACGCATCGACCTTTCAGAAGACATCCCCCAGCTTCGGGGCCAACCCGCTCCTAATCTTTGCGAAGTAGATTCAAGATGAATTATACGCTCCAAAGCCATTTTCATCTGAGGACCCGAGTCATCTTAACTTTACTAGTCAGGACTAGTAGTGCCGAGTTCCAGCTTCTTGTAGCAGCTGGAATGATCTTATCAGCCACTGAGCTTCTGACATGTCCGCATGTCCTGTTCGCATCACAACTCCGGCTCTCGTCCCTCAACACCCCCCTATACATCAAACAAAGTGTATTGAAACAATTGCGGTCTTCGTGCGCGCCGCATCCTTTCACTTGTTGATGTTTCTCCCAAAACAACGGCTTGGATACTCGAGCCAGCTCAGTCACCGTCGGCTTTGCCCTGATCAACCTACCCCTTAGTTTTAGCAAGCCGCGGCACCTCTCGCCCACTCTCGTTCCGCTATCAAAATTTTGATCAGAACGTGAAAAAAAAAACCATTTCGTGACTTCCACTTCTCGAAGTCGTTTTTTTGATTTTATTTTCGTTCCCCTCATTTGGGAAGAAAAACTCTCAACATTCCGAGGTCTTGAGGTTGAAGCGTGCGTCTTTCTTTGATGCACGTTCGTTTATATATATACGGTTCAAGCTTGAAGCGACCTTTTCAGCCTTAAGAGAACTTACACGCTCGCTTTCCCTAGTTTACAAAGCACCTCTGCTAGGTTCACACCGTAGCATCGCGATTCGCACGAATGGCGGAGATCGGATGGACGCCAGTCATGTCGGTTCTCGAGGCAGTGTGAACTATGCATTGAGTTCAACTTGTTATATAAACTGTAATGAGCTCTTTCGCATGTGTTTGTTGTCTAGAAGTCCTTAATCCATATCTACCAAGATCCATGATAACGTTCTGATTGGAAAGAGCTTGCTAATAATAATATACTAATGGTCGTGGAATCGCATACTGGTTGGGGGGGTATTCTGGCTATACTTGACCCATGATACAGTACTTCGTAGTTACAGAGCCGCATATGGCCATGGCGACATCCAACTAAAGAGAACAACAGGCGACGAAATGCAGAGGAGGTGAAAAAGGAAAACTGGAAGGAGCAGCATGTCAGACGATGAATGATACACATCACTGCTTGCCGGAGTACGATACAGGAACACGACACCGGTCAAAAGTACACCCAACGATTAACCCGAAACGGTGAAAATGGGAAAGAAGGAGAAATACATATCTAATGGGGAATCTTTCCGTCCAAATGGTCGTTAGCTATCGTGACTCGAAGTGCGGCTGCCGGAAGCGCCCTCGCAAAGTGGTTCCACTTGTTTGACTCGCAGGCGACGGGACTTCGGTCGTAATTGGAGGGATTTAGGTGGTCGGCTCTTTGGAGTCGCTGATTTCTTCTTCCGCACTGTACGTGACAACAAGGCGGTAGAAGGGGTTGCCCCTTTGATGGGACGTTTTCGCAGGAGATAGCGAGGAGTAGGAAGTGGAGTGTGAGTACGCGATGAGGTGTCTGAACTGGGCAGTGGTGTCAAAGGGGTGAGAGTGCGTTGTGATAGACGATTTCCAGAAGGTCCTCCGACGGGGAAAGGCCCAGAAGGTCTTATCGGTAGCAGGCTGCCCGACGTTGATGGTAGAACTTCCCGATTTGGTGGGACGCGACCATGCTCGGTGCGATCCGCATGTAGACTGGGAAGTGAATCTGGAAGGATGTCTGGTGCAGAGATTGGACTCTGAGGTTGTTGATCTTGGCCGACCCATTGAAGGCTGCCCTGTGGTGTGACCAGTGGTGTGTGAACGTAAGCGTCGGGGTCGTCCGCCAGCTGGGATTCATGTTCGAGACGGGTGTTGATGCTCGGTTGGGAATAGTGATACAGTGGTTGAGAGTCCGAGTTATATTCGTCGATATCCATGAGGGCTTGTGCCCGCATGAGTAGAGTTCTATAGGTGGTGTGTGCGTTTTGGGAGGATGTCGTGTCTTCCGAGGGTCGTATGCGCGCCCTCTTCGTCAATGGAACACGACTACCGGAGGGGACACTCTCTGATGCAAAGGGATCGTCGGTTGGTTGAGAATCATCTTCGCGATTGCGCTTGAGGTTCACGGCGAGCCCTGGGAGGATTTGACGAGGCACCCAACGGGTAAACCGGATTGGAGGGCGAACGCTCTCGTAGGCGAAATCTCTGACTTTCACGCCATGGACAGCAAGATCGGCAGCTGAAGGTTGTGTTGATTCACGCCTTTGAGACCTTGATGAGGTAGATGCAACTGGCATCTCTAACACGGGTTGAGCCACTGCATCTATGGCTGCCGAAGCATCCTGTGTTGAATCGCTTGGGGACTTTGGAACCATGAATACAGGTAGAGGGGGAAACGCATTGATCATCATATTCGTTGACTTACAAGTGGAGGTGAAAGAGAGGGGATTGACAGCGGTTGTTGGCTTGATATAGGCTTGCAATGTGCCGATTGTGGCAGGACCCTTGACTCGGGAAGTGGTGACTCGAGATCCTGTAGTAGTAATGGCATACACGATGCTGTACACGCGTCAACAACGAGGCGCCGTCGGTGGGACTGAATGGGGATTAAAAGGAGCTGTTGTACTGCCTCCCGGAATGTTGAGGTCGTTGCTTGTGACTCCAAACGATGGTTGTTGTTGGAATTTGAGCGGGTTACATTTATGGTCACCGATATATCACGTGCATACTGCCACATGGTTCATTGAGTTCTCACGATTTCAGAATGCGCGCAGTGGTATTCCCCATCGCCGCCACTCGTCCTCTCGAATTCGGTATGTTGCTTTTGGTATATTATAAGGACTAACTGAAGACGATATCACATTCTAGTAGTTAAACCTCGGATGCTCCGTCGCGCTTGGAAACCTGTGGCTGCTGTCGCTATAGTCGGAACGCCAGCGTATTACTATTACACGCTACGGAACAGACCCCAGAGTTTCGACATTCAAATCAAAGTGCGCGGAACGAACGGAAAAACTGAAATGGCCACAAAAACGTTTTCTCTCCTTTCACTGGCCGCGTTGGAGCAACGCATCAAGGACGGCGCGACTTCGTCAGCAGTTTCCCGCCCCGGAGGTATCACTTGGAAACATACAACAGCCACTCTGGCGTCCAATGACCCAATAGAGGACGCCAACGCTCACCAAATTGTTCAACGTGACAGTACCGATCCATCTGCCCCCGGAGATTATTTGTTCTTCACTGTGATGGACGGGCATGGCGGGTTCCAGACCTCCCAATTACTCTCCCGCGTCCTCATAAATGCTGTTGCTCTTGAACTAACGTCACTGATCGAATCATCAAAACCCGCCGAGGTCAAGTCGGGCGTTTTGAACCAAGCGAAGTCGCTCATCTGGTCGACCTCGTCTAACTCCGCTTCCACCCCTCCGGCGGTTGGCCCTCAGCAAGTATCCCTCGCCATTAAAAACGCTTTTACGAAACTTGATAATGAAATTCTAAATGCGCCACTTCATGTTCTCGCCAATAATCTGGACGAAAACTCACGGAAAAACAAACTGATACCGGATCTCAGCCACCACCCGCTCGCGTTGACAACCATGTTGCCCGCAATCTCTGGCAAGTTTCGTCAACCTGACTATTTGATTTGAAACAATTAATTAATTAAGGCATAACCCCGCCCCTTCAACAGGCAGCTGTGCGCTGATGGCGGTATTTGACACAGCTCATCGAGATCTTTATATTGCATGCACGGGTGACAGTCGTGCAGTGGCCGGCGTTTGGGAACAAACCGGTGACGGCAAGGGAGTGTGGCGAGTTGAGGTTCTAAGCGAGGATCAAACAGGCCGTAACCCGAACGAGCTGAAACGGTTCGTTTGCTTGCCACCCTCATCGTATCATGACTCATGCGGTCCGCTTTTGAAATCAGCGTGCAGTCGGAACATCCTCCTGATGAAGCAAACGATGTCATTCGAGAGGGTCGCATCCTTGGTGGACTTGAGCCATCGCGCGCGTTTGGGGATGCTCGTTATAAATGGCCTCGAGCCATTCAGGAAACGTACGTTCTGCCTTTTTTTTTAATAAAAAAAGCAACTCTGCAAGTACAACTTGCTGACTTTTCAATTGGTCTTGTCAAGTTTAAGCCAAGCGTTCCTCGTTGGCAACGGGAAACCTATCCGCCCGGCGCCCTCATTATTCAAAACACCCCCTTATGTCACCGCCGAACCCGTCGTCACTCACCGAAAGCTTTCACTACCCCCTCAAGCCTCCACAACGTCACCAGGTACCCTTCGCTTCCTCGTACTAGCTACAGACGGACTCTGGGACGAACTGAGGTACGCACCAGTCTTCAACAGTACATAAACTCCTCTAGAAGTCAACTCATGCTCTTTTCTGTAGCTCTGAAGAGGTTGTTGGCTTGGTAGGAGGTCACCTTGCTGGTCTCAAAGGAAAAGTTCGCAAATCCGAGTTGCCCTCCCTGATACCGACGACCTCGGGAGCGCCCACAGTCGAGGGAAAAGACAAACGAGGATCTTTCAAGGAAGGCTCTTGGGCTTTTGCCGATGAGAACCTGAGCGCCCACTTAATTCGTAACGCCTTTGGAGGGGGGGATGAGATGGTCTTGCGCCAGCGGATGAGTATACCAGCACCCTATTCTAGAAGATACCGCGACGATGTCACTGTGACAGTGGTTTGGTGGGAGGAAGGACGGGAAGCTGAGACGAAGGTGTCCACATTCACAGAGCAAGTGAAGAGTAAGTTGTAATGTAATGCGATGTCATTGCAAAAGGACTGTCTACTTCAGCTGGTACACGACTGGTCAACTTGACATTATTGACCAGAGAAATTAATTGTTATCGAGGTCAATGGCAGGGGATGAACTGTAAGAAATGCTAAGATTCACCTCCGCCCCAACGTCTCTTGGCATGTTTGCTGGTATACTTATGTTTTTGGGGCATTCTATTAAGACGATCAAACGGGCTCATCACAGCTGGTCTGATGGAAGATTTCGAGCGGGGATGAGGACTTCCTTTGATACCATTGGGCCTCCGCACGGGTGAACCATCATCGGAGTCATCTGACTCAGAAGATTTGCGTTTCTTGCCACTACTGGTGCCATAGAAGCTATCGACAGGGATCGGCGAGATGCGCAATCCTCGCATAGAAGACGATGGCGTGGTCGAAGGAATCTGGGAGTTGGATGGTGTGGTTTGCGAATCAACGAGCGAAGGGGTTGCTGGCGAAGGAGGGGCAGGGGAAGCCATAACAGCATCGTTGTCCTTCGTCTTTGACGCCTTTTCGTCAGAAGATTTCCCTGACGACTCGGCGTCACTGTCTGACGCGTAGCTTGTGAGACTCTGTAACGCGCGTTCCGCGGAAGCGGCGGCGATCTTGCTTTTGATGAGAGCTGCTTGTGGATCCACCGTAGGTTTTGACCGCGCCAAAGCCACAGGCGAGGGAATGATAGGACCGATGAATGGTTGCGACACCTTAACGCCAATGTCCTCCGCCCCCTTGGTCTCAACTACACACTTATCATTTTTCTTCTTCATTCCAGAGATCAAACGAGCGGGATGCGGTGAAACCGAAGGTGCAGAGGTGGAATTGATAGCGGCCTCAAGCCCTTGGCCTTTGCTTTGGATGTAGAACAGCATATATGCGGTCTTTTTGTTTACTGGAGAGCCGTGGAGGGGTGTTATCGTTTCGTCGTTCATCTCGAACCACCGCCCATCCTTGCTCTTGACGAAGGCATAGTAATGGCCCGAATTTGGACCACCACCAGCGTGGCATATCACTCCGTACAGTGAGTATGATGGTCCAAACTGGCCTTCGCTCATGTACGGCTGAAGGGGAAGGTTATCCTCGTAATCCACATGGTGACTGATTTTGCGACCCAGGGGTGAAAAGCGCTTCAGGTGTATGGTGAGAACGACTGGGGCGTCCTGCACTGAGAATCGTTTTTGAGCATTAACGTGCTTCTTGCACCTATGATTCTGGGGTCAGAGACCATGGCTTGATAATGTAACCCGAAACTCACTTTTCGCATTTATACTTGTCAGCTCCTTTCAAATAGTCAACAGCGATAAACTTCCGCAGCGCGTCTTTCAAGGAGTCCGACTTCTGGATATCGACGCTGAGGTCTAATATTCGGTCGAATGTGTCGCTGTTATGATCGCAATTTTGGCAAGTCACCCTCGAACGCAGCCGGCCACCAAAGATTTTATGCACCCAGGTCGTCTCAGCGAGTTTAGGATCCAGTTTTCTATTGAAAAACGGTCATTCAGGGCTCACAGTGATGCATTGCCCAACGTACGGGGGATATCCGGCCAGACAGGCTCTCTGCATGGCGTCTATGGCGTAACGCAAAAATTCATGTGAATCTTCCTGACGGCCTCGTCGCATGTGCTTGGCAATCGCTGTGGCATATGTCGTCAGTATAACAAGTAACAAACTTGACCTAAGTTCCTACATTGTAGATGGTTCGTAATTGGAGAAGGTGTAATAGCACCCTTCGAACTGTGCGCACGAACGGCGACCTGTTTCAAGCTACACACCATACAAAACCCCTGACTGACGCGACCTGGTAAATGGGACATCAGCTTCGCGCGCAGGCCTCCCACCCCAAACAAACACACTTACAAGAATTCTCATTCGCATCGTCTTTCTTGTGGGCCAATACCACCCGAAGCAAAGGCGGTGTGTGAAGTAAGCATTGCAGAGCACTGTTCAAGAAACAAGTGTTGCCACTGTTATATAACCCTGAAGCGCGAGTGCATGAATTCGGCCAAGCAGTGTCGATCCCAGAGGGATACAAAGAAGCGTCTGAGGTAGAGGAAGACGAGGCAGCCGCGTTCTGGGGACTAGGGGCCTGTTTCGGTTGCGGCTTTGAGGGTTCCGAGTGCTGATACAAATTTCGTTCCAACCAATTGATGGTAATGTCAAGGTCTCAGGAACTCACCTCCGTTCTCGGGGTTTTAGGTGGACAATTTATAGGCTCATACTTGCCTTCCGCGACAGCCAATACGCCGGAAGAGGAGCCCTCGACGAATTCGATTGGCGGTGGCAGTAGACTATTGAAAGTCTCTATGTCTCGTGATGGCCGGTACTGCAGAGAATCGTCGGATGTGCCACGCTGGGAAGAAAAAGGCTGCGGTGTGGGTAGAAGTGGAGAGGCAAGCATCATGTTGACGTTGAGAGAAATTAAAGGCCTTGTGGCAGTTCCCAAACGACGCAAGCAAACGCGTCGTAGGATTGAAAGGGTCAAAACTGAGCACTGAGGGGAGGGGGGGAATGGGGTAGGATTGTGTTGATAGGATTGGCTTTGGTGAAATTTCTCACAAACCAATCTTGTTTGTCAATGTATATATCTCTCTCAAAAGTACAACGATCAATTGGCATATGTATCGCGACCTGTCGCGGTCAACAAACGAGACCTTTCTTTGATTCAAAGTTATGTACCAGAACAAAAAACACGCCAGCATAAATACTTGTTGATACATTACACTATACAAACACAGAGGTACGAGTTCCAGACTCCCTCTTTCAATCAGTACGCATTAGCAATCGCGAGTGCAGCAGGAGCGAAAAAGTGATCCAACGACATGACTTCTTTATCGTCATGAAGGAGGATACCGTCAAAATCGTAGATTCCTGGTGAAAACGGAAACGAAGCCGCAGAGAGATAGGCAGGTGGAGGTGAAATCAGTTCATCTCGGGTATTGTTAGGGACTCCTGCGTTGGGAAAATAGGAGAAGTCGGGAAAGGGCGGCGGAACAGGGGAAGGTGAGTTGGAACTCAAGAGAGGCGAGTAGTGGTAGCTCGAGTCGATGGGGTATGTCATGTGAGGTGAAATGGATGAAACACCTTGCCCGGCTGGGGCGCTCCAGGGGCGGCCGTTGGTGTTAAAGGCGTCAGCTATTGCAAATAACGTCGCGTCGAAACGCCCCCGTGGTCGGTATGATGGGGGTCTTGTCTCATAAACACCTTCGATCACGATGAGTACCTAGTCGAAATATGATTCACCCGAAAAGATACACGCACCAGAAGTCAACGCCGCCTCACGAGGGACCGGCGCGAATGTTGGTTGGGGCGCGATAGTTACGCTTTCATAGAAACCTTTTGGTTGTTATGAAATTGGTAACTCTGTCGGGAATCGTACTCACCAGGCATAGCACCTGAACCCGCAACACGGGCTGGGGCCTCAGCCACTCTGGTATTGACAGACTCGGCGAGTTGCAACGGTTTGACATCAGCAGACTCAGTGAGATGCGACGGTTTAACATCAACAGACTCAGCGGCTGCGGCTAGTTTGAGAAGATGTTCCATGAGCTGAGTCGTCCACTCAGGGTTTGCGACACTCACCCGTGTTTAGCGACGATGTCTTACGAGTACGGGGATTTCTGCGAATAGGTCCGATTTCGCTCTCATCAGACCTTTCTCGAGAGAAAGGTCCTGGTGTGTGAGGTCGAATCATGCCTTGAATATCGAGAGTGGAGACATCGTATCCGTGCTTCTTCAGATGAGCGGTGAAAGCGGCCTTGCGCTTGATTCTGTTCATGAAACGTCAGATTGTTGTACAAACGAAGAGAGACCACTCCTTACTTCGATCCACAACCAGGCTCTGGGCAAAAGTGCTTTCCAGGCGTCATGTGTAGATCCTTGTAGTGTCGCGTGCAAGACGACGGATCACCAAAACGGGTATTGCAGTCCTTATCCCTGCATTTGTAAGGCTTCGCGCCGGTGCTGCAGACGCGGTAAGATTTTCTGAAGATGAAACAAATGAATCGAACAACGTACTGGGTATTGAGATGAGTGTTCAAGCCGGTTCGTTGTATAAAAGCTTTGCCACAGTAGGGGCACTGAAAGTCCCTGTGAAGGCGAAGTCAAAGATAGCTCGCCACCTCAGAGTGGCTACGTACTTTTTCCCGCTGTGCACTTTGATATGGCGGGTGAGTTCCCCTTTACGGGCAAAGTCTGCCGTGCAAATTTCACATTTCTGTCGAATATCAGCGTCGGTCGGCCATCGCAGTCGATAAAATGACGCACCCAGTCCCGTCGCATAATAGTTCTGTCGACAGCCATAGCAATTTATCAATCAGTGGTCAAGCGCTGTCCTGCGGCGCTGGTATCGTAGAGGGTGTTTAGTTGTAAAGGGTCGAGAGAGGGGATGGAGTGAGTGTGTATATAAAAAGAGAAAGATAGAGAGCAGGAAAGAGGAAACGCAAATCAGGCTCAAACATTCCAAGGACTTTAAGACGCGGCGGAACGGCTCTATCTCATCTGAACACAATGAATTCGGACGACGTTGACGATATCTTCGCCCCAAGTTTGACTATTGTGTTTTTTAACCCATTTTGAGAAGAGGCGCACAGATCGCTGAGTGGATGCCTGCTAAAACGGGGAAGACAAGCGGGTTCCAACCCGATTGTCTTCCCCTTTTTGGGTCGTTCAACGGACCTGAACAAAGGGGCGAAAATCAAATTGTTTCCTCATGCGTCTTACCCCGATCATGTTCAACAAAGAACCTAGATCTGCCGATGTTGTAGTCGAATGGCGCGTGCGGTGGTGTGATTGTGAGACCCAGTCAAATCCCGGTTCTGACCATCCAGCTAGTTACAAGGCGAATATCCGACAACCAAAATCTAGTCCCTGTTGGACATTTGACGAACTTTATATCCCCAGACCCTGTCCATCAACCATCGTTGTGATTTTCTCCACCAGCCACGGGGCGATGGCAGACAGATCAGCCCAGCAAAAGGACGTGTATTGTTGACGCCCTGATCCGACCACAAGATTCAAGTCCTGGAGGGGAGGCAAGTTGAAAGTGACCTCGTGAACTCTGGGCCCCAATATCTGGGCGACAATGCTGGAAGTGCAAAAGATAAGAAACGTGATGGATGTACAAGTGTCATATGGTCTTACAGCAGCCCACCAACCCATTGTAGCCCAAATTCGTCATCATCGTCAGGACCCAGCCAGCGCTTATCTGAGCCACTTGGAGTGTAGTACGGGTAATTAGCGTGTCCAGACGCTGGGAGTGGGTGCATGAGGGGTGAATATTCAAAACTCGACGTGGTCTCCGACGAGGAGCCTGCTGTCGACAGTCAAGCCATGAAAAAGAGAGCGGCGAAAGGGACATACTGTAGGCCGAATCGGAGGCGGTGCTCAAAACAGGGTAAATGCCGTGGTCAGCGATGTTGTGTGGAGGCTTCAAGGCGGAGTTTTTTGTGGCGTCGCGTTGTATTCCAGGGGGGTGAAGAAATGCATGAGCGTTCGGGTTTGTGGAGAACCCACTTCTTGGCTTATTCAATGTACCAAAGGCAAGGATGCGAACGTCTGCTAATTCCACAACAAGCTGTAAAAACCCGTATGAGTTGGGAGGTCATCATGAGGGGATCGCACCCACCCTAACCCGAGTCTCAAGATGAAGAAGGTCGCTTTGGAACCTGTGGCCTTCAGTCAAAATTGCGAAAGCTGAGGGGCATAGATGCTAACTTCATTTCATTCAAAATATGGAGAGGATTAAAATTATGGGATGATATTTCCAATTCGTTAGCAGACCCGTTCCGATTGAGAACGATGTATCTGTAGGCAGTGTGAGATATGCCGACAGGGAATAGCAGGTGAGGCTACTTGGTCCAGGCTTCGTCCGAGCTACAAGAAGTCACACTTCTATGCCAAAGACGGTGAAGAACCCTGCGGACCGCATCAGAATGCAGCGGATGGCAATGGTAAAGGAACTGACTTGAGGAAGGCTTCCTTCCATGTCCCATCCTTTTTCCAGCGGCGCAATCCAGGCAAAAATCTACGATTGAAGCATTCTTCCCATTCATCGGACTTCAAGTTTGGAAGGGTTGCCTGAAACAAGATAAATGTTGCGGGAGCAAGGCTCAGAACCTCAACCCAGTTTTGTCGAGGGACGATAGCTCTGACACTGAGGTGGGTGAGTTCTGACCAAGATGCTGATTGGATTGCGCGTAGTATTGGCTGTCTCCAAGGATTGAGAGAGAAGTCTGAAGCGATGCTGTGGAAACGTTTGGAGGTGTAAGCCACTGTGATTAGCGAGCTGACGTCAAGCTGAGAGAGGATGACTGCGACAAGCTCTCCAGGTAAAGCATGGAACAGGGACGTCATTCCAAGGTCAAGCAACGTCCAAGACTCTCTAAGCTCAAGTTCAAAAGATGTTGGCGCCAAGAAGGAAATGACGGGCTGTCTATCACGCCGAGTGGGAAAACATTACGTCATCATACCAACGTCAACCCCGCCACTTGACCATCATCGGTCCCGGTCTACTTCCAACATAGCATACTTACCCTACTAGCTGCCAACTCACACCAGCTCGATGTTCTTACTACTACATCAGAACGTAAATTGGCGTGGAGCGAGTTTTGCGCCG
>CEMH01203414.1:27948-39263 GCA_001179725.1 Macrocystidia cucumis | reverse complement strand
GAGATCGTGTGGGCGATGCTCGAAGAGGGGTTCTCTCATAGGGTCATTCAGCCTGGGAGAACCACCACGACGGTGAGTGTCAAACTCCGGTGATCTACCGTTGTTCGGCATCGCTTGTCACTAGCGTCGATGACAACAATGCTTACGTCCCTGTGTCAAAAAATTCACTTGTCCTCTTTCAGGATCTTGAATGGTGGTTCCGAGAAAAGATGCAGGAACAGAATGTCACGACCTGGAACCAGCCAAGGGTCTCGGTGATCACCCCGGAATCGTTTCCTGGCTGGGCGGGGACGGACGACGTCATCCAAGAAGGGGACCTCCTGCACATCGATTTTGGTATCACCGCCATGGGTCTCAACACAGACACTCAACACATGGCATACGTTCTACGAACTACAGGGACCGACGTTGATTATATAGGCGTACCCGATGGGCTGATCAAGGGTTTGGAGAAAAGCAACAGAATGCAGGACATTGTACTTGAAAAAATGCGACCGGGATTGACAGGAAATGAGGTGCTCAAGCAAAGCTTGGAGGAGATGAGCACGCTTGGCATCGAAGGGCAAATTTACTCACATCCAATAGGAGACTGGGGCCACGACGCTGGCGCTGTTATGGGTCAGTAAAATGAAAAATTGCCATTGAATTGATTTTTGTCATTTTCTCATATGGCGTTGATCGCTTGATTTGAATAAACAGGTTTCACAAATCTACCCAAGCATGTACCCATCCTCGGGGACCTACCCATTCTTCCAAATACATACTACAGCATTGAGCTGTATGCATACCACTTCGTTCCAGAAAGAAACGAGACGCTGAGGTTTCGTCAAGAAGAAAATGCTTATTGGGATGCCCGGGGGGGATCGTGGAAGTTCGTACGGGGCAGGCAGGAAAAATTCCATGTTGTAGACGCGAGAAAAGCGCAGGCGACCGTATTCAGAATACAACCATAGTAGACCGAGTAATGAATACTGTTTCGTCCAGTCTGAGCTTCGGATAGGATGGGTGCATAAGGTACTCTTAGAAATGGAAACAAGGCGTCGCATGGTATAAGCTTTAGAACATATTCGCCAACTTGCTCGCTGCCTCTCTGGCGTCCAGCCTCGGCCTCGTTGGTTGCACCCGAACAGACTGTGATAAAGGATTCGGGCGACTTTGTAGCAGGGGGTCCAGACTATTGCTCAAGGTCGTGTGACTGACGAAAGTTTGGCTGGCCGCCAATGGGTGTCGGGTGAGACCGTCATGTAAAGGAGATGTCGTCGCCGTTCGAGATGGTGTGACATTGGAGTAAAGCGGACCACCTTCAAGGGGGTTGGCGGATCGGTTCTCGGATGGTAAGGTCGAGAAAGACGGCGATATGGGCCCTGTTCGGCCTTTAACAAACATAGATTTAGTTCCGTCCACGAAACGCCCGCCCAAAGGAGGCTCGTCGGATCCTGGTGTTGCAAATGTGGGTTTGGGTGACATTGAGGGACCAGCGCCTGGGGATTGAGGCGGAAGTCCTTGTTTGAGTGTGGGGACGGAGGCGGAGGGCATCAAGGGCTTATGCTGGAATTGCTGCTTTGCGAACGATTGGGTCGGGGAAGGAGAAGCACTGAAAGGTGGTTGTCTCGTGCCATTGCCTTGAGTCACTTTGTCGCCGCTTCCGTTTTGGGGTTGGGGAACATAGTAACCTTGAGAGGGGGTATGCAATAGACCACGATTCTGAGCAGGTGTAGGCGATGGGGGGCGTTGGGATCCATTGTGGATTGGAGGGGCGGAATGTGGGCTCGATCCGGAATAGTCCTCCAATGGCGGTATGATCGATGGTTTTGGAACCGCATTTTCCGCAGGTACAACCTTTTTTGCCGCATTGCTCACGTCCACTCTGAGGGCTTCCAATTCCCGGAGGAGCTGCCGCTCATACATGATAGATGACCGTGTGTGCTCGATTAAGGCAGTCGTGATGTCATCGTTGGCATACCGATTATGGGTTTGAAGGGCACGATGGAGATTTTGAGAGATACCCTCAGCACGCTTGGCGAGAACCTGCTCGTATTTATTCGCCTGGAGGAAAACGTGAGGGAAAAGTTGCGGTGAAAATTCTCAATAATGTACCTCTTCGATCTCCTCCAAGGCATCATCCACCCTTTCTGGCCGTATGTTTGCACTCGCCTTGAGACGTTCGATCTGACGTCGTTTGGAGATTGTTGTCTTCACTGCAGCTTGGTATTCTTCAAGCACCCCAGTCCGCATTTGGAGTGTCTCTTTTGCAGAGCGTGCATTCATGCCTTGATAACCTAACGAATCGCCCAAAATAACACATTCACTGATGGACTGAGCTTGGTCGAGATCAGCGAGGCTGTGCCACGCTCTGCCCAACTTGCGGAAGGCGTTGCCTAAAGGAGGATGGGCCTCAGTGGTAGCGACGTTAACGAGCTTGTTCCCCATCTCCGCACGCGCTGTCGCCAGAGCTGACCGAGTGATCATTAAACATGACGTCGAGAAATGATATGATGGGTAGAGTTGACAAACCTTTCCGAGCCACTGACAGCTTGTCCACAGCTTTGGCGGTATCAAAAAATTGACCCTCCAATTTTGTCAATTCGAATCGTGCGCGTTGCAGATCCTCATCTTCATCCGGAACACCTCGACGGATCAGGCTAAATCCGGATGAAGTCTTCCGGCGAGGGCGAGGCGTCGGTTGATACCCAAAATCACTTTCTATGAACGCGCGGACGTCTTCATCATGTAGAAGGATGGGGTCTTCGCAAACTCGTGTTAACCAACGTTGCAGCATGATGCGGACCAGACGATCATCTTCTTCATCGGTAGGCGCGGAAGTTTGAGCCAGGGGTAAAGCAGGAATGATTGTCTGGGGGTTACTGTGTATAACAGAGTCGTAGAATTGTTGGAATTCAACGTATGAGCGGGAGACATTGCGATATGTAGTTCCGCCAAAATTGGGGAGGTTGGTCTGTCAAGAGGTCGTTATTTCATTCAATACCGATCTTTCGAGTGTAAAGATGCCATTTCATACCTGGGCATCAAGCTTGACGAGAATATCTCTTCGGTTCCTGTCTAGACCTGTCACTCGGACGCGGAGATAAGGTTCTGGTTTTTCGTATGTCTTTCCGTTCAAACCAACAGTTTCTCGAGGGGAAATAAGACCAGCCTCTGGTTGGCCATATATTTGAGGTTCTTTCCCATATAGCCCTGCAGAGGGTCCTTTATCCGGGGTGGGGGGTACGGGAGTGAGTGCACGTCGAAGGTTGGGTATGGGAGAGTGAGGAGGGTGTGGAGTTGTTGGCCAAGGTGCAGACTGGTCATTGTCAGCGAAAATGTTAGCAGTGGAAAGCAGAGGGTCTTCCGAAAGCAAGGACATGATTTTATTATCGTTCTAGTTGGGAGTTGGGGAGTGAGGCCTGGAGGACTTGAGTTTCTGCAACGACACCTGAGTTGGCACTGCAAGACTTGGCAAGCCGTTGATGATGGAACGTTTCGTAGCTGAGGTAATCCACAAGGTTGATGGCTCCTCAATTTCACTCCATTTCCGATTTATCATTGAATTTATGATATAACGGTACTACATCGTTCAAGACATTACATTCGAAAGAGTGGACCGAGGTTTCCTCGTTTAGTAGTGATCGTTTTCAAAAAAAGAGTGGCTGGTGTTAGATGTAAGCACCGAGAGAAATGTGGTTTCTTGAGATGCGGGTTTCGCCAGTTTGACACCTTTC
This sequence comes from Macrocystidia cucumis, assembly GCA_001179725.1. Taxonomy (NCBI): domain Eukaryota; kingdom Fungi; phylum Basidiomycota; class Agaricomycetes; order Agaricales; family Macrocystidiaceae; genus Macrocystidia; species Macrocystidia cucumis. The sequence continues at coordinate 35,544 of CEMH01203414.1, read as the reverse complement.
ACGCAGTAAAGGAGCAATCATGGTGATGTACACGTGGGTATCTTGATGTCTTTGAGGTTCCGGCTAGATGGGATGGTATGCACATCGTACAGCTTACCCTCCAACAAGAAAAACAAAGTTACGCACTTCTTATCCAAGAGACCCCAGTATCCCTGCAGAAGAGGGTGAGCACTGTGTAGACATTGCTGGGGGAACGAAACAAACCTCGACGCCACCAAATTGAATATCTTTCCACTCTTCGTCCAACAACTAGAGGAGCATGTTTTCAGCGTGAGCTGACGTAAAGGCGGGTGAGAGCATACCTCGAAGTAGAAGTATGGGATGCCTCGGGTGTTCGCATCGCACACAAAAGTGTCCAGGAATGTCTGAAGATGTATGTTTGAGCTAGTGCAGACCACAAGCTTCGCCTATGCGTACCTGCAGGCCTTCAACGCTGGCCACCGCTGCGCCGTTGGTCGCGTGCTCAAGATCCTTGGAGGCCTATTGAACATGAAAATGAACATCGAATCAAGGCTAAAGACGTAAAAGGGGATGTACAGTGGGCCAACCAGTTTCGGCGATGTACATCTTGGGCTATAGAGTGGAGGGTCAGAAAGGTGGCCAATGCTCATTGACGGCCGAATTGAAACTCGACCTTGTTTGGCAACAGTGCGGCAGGCTCAACGTTGGTTTCTGTGAAAAAGGTATCGACCCAAGCAGCACCGGCTGATGCAGGAGTCTTCGCAAACCACGCATGGACGTTGGACAGCTGAGTGAAGAGCATCAGTTAACGGGGAACGATACAACAAAATAAACTCCTCACCCCGTAATCGACCTTTGCGAGGACATCGGGGCTGAAGTAGCTGCCAGCGTCGGAGTTGCCCACAGGTATCACCTTTCCTGTATCCAGGCTAGCAAGCATGTCTCGCGTGTCTTGAATATTCGCGATAAGGATCTGGGCGCCTGGTGAAGACATCAGGACGAGGATATGAAAGCCCAAGCCAAATGTTCCAACCTTGTTGTGCGAGGGGTGAAGTGAGATCAGTTGACCCATTGAGATAACTGTTCAACGATTTCAGTGCTTTTCATAGATCAAGGCCAGGCTGTGCACACACTTGAGCATGAATTCGTTTCCAACCGTGACGCCCGAGATATGGTCCACGCCATATTCCTGTATTGCCAACTTCATGGCGTCGCGTTGCCGTGTGTAGGCGCCCGGCTCGGTCGCAACAACAAAGTTTCCAAGGAAAACCTCCATATCCACTTTTGTTTGTCTAACAGCTTCCAACTGCAGCTGCGTCAAGAAAGGTTCACTATCAAACCTTCAAACGCACCACCATAGCTGTCTGGTTGCAGTCAGCGCCATATAGTCGAACACGGCGTGTGAGTTGGGACATAATCTAAAACGTTGGAGGTGTTTTCCTGGTGAGTGAAGAACACTACACAACATAGAGATCGTGAGGGACTGACCTGAATGTCTTTGATCACCTCCGCTGGAGATTCGCAGGAACCACGACAACAACCGCGTCAGCAAAGTTGGAGACCGCACATAAGTAAAACTGACATAGAACAATCCCACAATCCGGCATGATTGATCCCGTTGGGGTATAAGCCATCCCGTAAAAAGCCTTATGAAACGCTGGGTTTTTCACGAAGTTGCTTGGGTCATTCGGGTCACTGCTGTCGGTGTCCGGGGAAGTGCCGTCTGGGGAGGGAGAGGGGGAGGACTTAGACGGCGATGAGGATGAGGCTTTGGCTTTCGGCGAATCGTTATTTTTTTTGGAAAAAACGAGTCCAAGGGCGACGCCAGCGCCGACGAGAACGACGAGAGCAACAATGGTGCCGAACACCTTTCAACCTTTTTGAGAACACGGGAGCCGAGAGAACGTAGAAAAAAACTGGGCCTCACCATCATTCTTGCCCTCCTCCTGCGCGCTTTGCTACGTTCGAGCGCGTATTGCATATTTGAAGTATTATAAGACATCTCCATGTGCTTCAAAGGCCAGATATAAGTAACGAGTGGGAGGGTGAGTAGGAAAACAAGAGCAGGTTGGCATTCAGGGTCGAATGTTTTGAACGAAAGGACCACACCGGCCCATCAGAAAGTGCATGTGCAGCGCATTGGTGAGGTCCAAAACGCCAGGGGCGGTATTTCATGCGATCCACCTCTAGAGACGGCGTCCGCTGTTGTTAGGGCTAACATCACATGTAGGTTGCGATCGACTCTCTCTAGGGCGAGTCAACTTCGCCGGTCAGTACCCGCCTGGAGAGCGGCCTAGGTGAGAATAAAATCACCTGAACATTGGGGAGTTGGGACGATCTCCAAAGAATGTGAAACTTTTGCAACGAAAGACCTCGAGTCAGGCATTGTACCAGTCATTCAATGTATGATTAAAAGAGCATCTAGTAGTACAACAATACTCAACTCCGATGCAAATGTATTTAGTTGACGACAAAACCATTATCCAAAGTAATTAGATCCAAATGCAATACAACATAATCAGTATATTGACCCCGAATTTTCCAACCAAAGAGGTAGTATGTGACCCATCCTCATGACTTTGGTCTGAAGGTATTTATCAAGATCTTCACCTTCTACAATCGACTTTTTGTTGACGTCCATCCTGGTCAGTGGTGCTACCAACTCATCTCCGCTACTCGGTTTTTGTGCTTGTCGCAATTGCCAACTTCGAGGAATCATTGGCACGCGCTCCACGACGTTAAGACCTTCCTTCTTCAACGCTTCAACCTTGTCTGGGTTGTTGGTCAACACGCGAACGGCTTCTCCAAGCCGTGCGTTGGTCCCCATGCCAAGACCAAGATCGCGCAATATCGCACCAGCGACCTCGTACCCTCGTTCGTCTGCCTGATGTCCCAGAAGTAGATTGGCAGTGACAGTGTCATGCCCAAGGTCTTGAAGGTTATAAGCACGGATTTTAGCCAATAGTCCAATCCCTCTACCCTCCTGGCGAAGATAGATGACAGCGCCACGGCCAGGTATCGTGGTTGGGGGTGTGGTGGGTATCACGACAGGTTGGGAGATTTGTCGTATGGCTTCGTCCAGTTGCTCGCCACAGTCACAACGCATGCTGCCCACAGTCTCGCCGGTGAAGCACTCGGAATGTATACGTATCAAGGGTGGTGGAATTTGGAGTGATGGCGAAGAAGGATGCGAAGAAGCTCCATGCGGTTCGGATGGGTGTTGAGATGATGGAGAAAGTCGGCCGATGTAAGCGCCACGGATGATGCGATCAGCGGCTGATTCTGTATCACTCCAAACAGCGTCGAGGGAACTTGAACGAATGGAAGGGGCCACCGAGACATCGTCGAATTGGGCAGGATCGACAACAATGGCAAGGTGCTCCTTTGAATCGTGGTTATTGTGGTAGAGATGAAGAAAGACGGGACCATGAGGCGTGGGTATGCGTGTGCGAGCCATGCATTGAATTTCGAGAGCCGAAACTGTCGGCTTAGAAGTGGCATCCGTCGGCAAGGTAGGTTTTGCCCACAATGTGCCCCCGGTAGATGGTGGAGACGTGGTAGAAAGGGAAGGGTGACGTTTCGAATTCGGTAGTGGGATATTCTCAGTGGGTCTGAGAGGATCCAATTCTGGTGGAAGGTCATTTTCCTTCCCATCTTCTGATGGCGAAGTCTGGAGTCGCTGTCTGCGAGGTGCTTGCCTGCTCACGTAGGTAAATCGTCTGCGTTCGGGCCTTGTGGAGGCAGGGTCTTCCGGGGCCCAATTGGACCAATCCCATGAACCTTCGCATTGGGGCAGCATGACTCCTGGGAAAAAATCGTGGTGATAATGGTTTCTTGTAACATGGGGACCAGAAGCAGCAGCGGCCGCGATCAAAAGGGGGTCGAGTGCTGCATCGCGACGAGCGAAAGCAGCTTTGGTTGGGAGGGTCGGGCCAGTGAGTGCTTCTAGAAGTGCGGCATCGTCAGCAATACTATCGTGATCGCAACCGAGCGAATGAGTATGCATGTGAGATTTGGAATGCAAAGTGCCAATGGAAAGGAGGTGGGATGTGAGGATGAAAGAGAGTAGCGCCGAGTGCGGCTTTAATAATAATTTGAGAGAGAGAAAGTCTTGTCGGATTTGTTACCCGGTTGTTCGGAAGTAAGCGCACGCCTATGTCATGACAAATGCTGACTAAATATCACATGTACAATAATCTAATCTAATCTTATCTTATAGGCTCTCCCTGGAAATTATCTTATCTTATCTTGTTTGACGGTCGCATGCTACAATCATCCCCGAACGGCCATCTGAAGCCGTACACAGCTGTTCATCAAACAAACACTCCTTTTTATAACTTTTTTTCGCGTTCTCTCGACCAAAACGACGGAAAATGCGCTGATTTCTCATTCTGGTTTCTTCTTTGGTTCCCTTTGGAAATTCATTTCGCATTCGCCCCTCATTAATATTGGCGATGAAGTCTCTCTTTTTGTTCATTGCGTTCCTTAATCTGCTATCGACAGTGTGCGCATTTCAGCCAACGTCGCTTCCGACTGACAATTCACTCAATTCACCTCTTTCCAGGATTTATGCTGCTCCAACGTCGTCGCTCCCAGTCACAGACAGTCCTTCAGTCATTCCCAATCCACATTCATTATCGGGTACCTCGAGGAATCACTCCACCAGTCTCTTCAAACCAACACACTCGCACTCGCGTACAGTGTTTCGACCTACACCCACTCGGCGCCCTTCACCGCCTCCTCCGTTTGTTCACCATAATTCACCACCAGCATCACAGTCCCCTGTACCACCTCAACGTATACATCGTGGTCAGAGACCAATTACCATCTTTTTCGAAGTTATCTGCGGCATCGCTGCCATTGTGGTGCTCGCCTCCATTATTCGTTGCCTTCACATCTACCGAAAGACACCAAACCGCGACCGAATTGCGGCCATAGTACACAGACATGAGCTCCAAAGGGAGCTTGAAGAACTGCAACGCAATCCACCGCTCTTCAGGCACACCTCGCTGCGAGAACCACCACCACCTCCCTACATTCCCCCTCCACCAGAATACAACAGAATTGTGTCCAGTGGGTCGCAAACAACAGACTGCAGTGGAGTGCAGTCTTCAAGTCCTCCGAACACCCCACCGAGATCCCCGGAGCCTGCGTTTTTGTCATCACCAACACCTCCACATCTACGCCCACCGTTGTTACCTATCACTCTCCACGACCCAACATAGCATCGGCATCTGGCCGTTGCCACCTAACTTTTAAATTTTCTCATGGACGAACTGCGGCTTTTCTGATGGTTGGCTGGGCGCTCGAATTGGTCAAGAATTGCCCCCAACCACGATATCACCCAGGATGTTCAGACTCTGAGCCTCGACCATCTGTGTGCATTGGTATATCCATATATCGAGTTGAGGACTCTTAAAAACTTACTTTCCTCTGTTGTAAGCTACAGTTTCAATCCCACGGTGGCTTGTACCAAAATAGACTGTCTCCAGTGGATGCATTTTTTTCCCGTCGGATCCACATTTAGGGATCTGCTTCCTTCGCTTCGTTCCCCCCACTGAGTCGTTTCCAACCAATCTTTTCGCGACTGTGAATACTGTAACACGAGATTGAATGAAACATGACGACCCAATGACTTTCAAAGCTGGGGAAGGCGCGTGAGATCATCAGGTCATTACACCCCCCCTGAACGGCAAAAGGTCCCCGTGAAGCGGGCCGGTGTTTCTGGTGTTTCGTTACAAGACGGAAATGAAACATGAAAATATTAATTAAATGATTTTATGGAGTAAAACCTCCTCGCGTTCGTCGCCTGCACAAGACTCGTACATGAGTTCCTCAACACAGGAAAACTCTGCCGAAATCGCATCGTATGTCTTTTTCATCCTGTCCAGATTTCCTACAAATATATCATCACAATTTCATTAACTCATTTCATCTCGGCTCTTGTCTTTGTCCTCGACTGTTGGCCTCAAAAGTTCAACACCTCAATCTCAACTTCAGTCTCAAATCATTGAAGTTCTTGCCCAGACAGCCAACGGATGTCTTTCAGAGCTTGGGTACTTTCCTGGAATGCCTCAGCGTCTCCTGCAGGTGGAGCAAACCGCGAACAAATGGCAATCCGAGAACGTGAAACTCTTCGAGGACAATCGAAAACTCGCCGGATTGCTCAAATCCTTTGAAGATCGTACGAGAACTAGTGAATCCAAGGTCTCCGCTTTGGAAGGACGCGTCCGGCATTTGGAACGAGACAAAGTGGCCTTGGTTCAGCGAAACCAGGTTCTTATGAGCCAAACTCCACCCACATACGCCCAGGTCCTCCAAGCTTATAACGAAGTAGAGGAAAAATGTCGACTTTTTCAGGAGGATAATACCAAACTTCGTGCGATTCTCAATTCCATTGTTGTGAATCAAGCTGGACCTTCAAGGTCAACAACTAGCAATCTTCAAAGTAACGGTGCCTCTGGAGTCCGAAGGAATCAACCTCAGATGAACAATGCGGCAGCTGCTCCAGGACCGTCCAACCATCCTTTGCGGAGATCGTCTGAAGGAGCATCGAACACTCAACCTGTCGTTCCTTCTCAGGTGCCATTCTTGTCTATCAAGACATTGAGGAGCGACTGACTTCTGTTCATCTAGTCCCATCACCAGCGACGAGCATCCGCTGCGAATGCTCCTCCAGATCAAAACCCTCAGGTGCTCCTTCTCTTTTTAGCTCCAGTTGTTGAAACTAAACAAGACCATTTCATCAGTTCTACGCGCAGCCTCATCAACGACAACGACAAAACTCCTCGCAGTCGACGAGTTCGTTGGCTTCGTCTTCAAACAACTCAAATCCAAGAACAAACCAGCCCCAAGCACATTCTCTCCACCCACTTCCGGCCCGCGTTCAGGTACCTCAACAAATCTCATCTCCTCACCAACCAAGATCACCAGCTATTACTGGATGGATCCCCCAACCTGATAGCTCGTTTGCATTTGTTGCCCTTCCGCCATCAACAACCCCTCAAGCGCCCCCACACCAACCGAATGGCCCTCCGTCACTCTCTATAAACACAACTTTGACACCAGCCACCGCCCATTCTCGTCCCGAATGTCCGCTCACACCTCCAGTCAGTGCCGTACAAGCTCCTGGAGATAGCTTGTATTCACAGCAGTCGCAAACCATATTGAACTTGCCCCTTCACTCCTCTCCCTCCTCGCCTCCTCCCTCCTCCACATTCTCATCTAACCAAGCGACGCCCACCGCCGCAACGAGCGGAGGCGCCACATCCCCGATACCCGCTCACCAACCTATCCCCCCAAGTCTTCAAAGAACGCCATCAACGCTCGACGGCGCGCTTCAGGAAGTACCCGCTTTCACTCGCAACTCTTGGGAGATGCGAAAGTCGCTCACGCCAAATGAATCAGTCGAGGCACACACCCCGCCAGAACCCCAGCCAAGACGACCATCTGAGGTGGATCTGGTACTGTCTCCTGATTCTGGAAGTGAAGGATTGAAACGTCCAGGGGATCAGGAAGGCACAAGTGAGTTGTCGGGAATGGCAAGGAAGAAGCTGCGGTTGGATGATACAGCAGGAGAATCTACGTCTATGGACGTCGATGAGCAAGTGATAGCTATTGTTGACGTGACAAGCA